>PVJI01023341.1:0-23732 GCA_004026765.1 Micronycteris hirsuta
AAAATTGCTGTGGAAACTGTCAAACATTAAAGTATTCTCTTATAATTATGTCTCTGCAATGCATGTGAGTTGTTAGAAATTCTCTGATGGAAAAGACAATGGAGGTCAGCTTCTCCTTGTCTTTTATAGAACAGAGAGTTACACCATTAGGAATTGAGATGAAAGATTACCGTCATAACTAAATGACTAACTCATAACCATCATAGTCCTCATCAGGATGATGATGATCATGATAATGATTAATATCCGATTATTAATCTTATAGCCTATCTATGGACCTGTGTTAAGCATTTTGTCTAACCATTTATTACAGCTGGTTATGCCATAATACTAAAGGAGCTACACTTTTGGATATGTCAGCTTGTAGAGCATAAATGTCTCAGTGTTAAAGTAAGGGAGTTCGACTGCCAATTATCTTGCAATTGAACACAAAGTGCATCCACATAGAATGTGTGCATGATTCAGTACAATCAACATTTAAACATTCAATAAATATTAGTTTGTGGGCACTACATTATCTCTTAAAATTTATCAGTGGATCCGAAGCTTATATGTTAGTGTGCATCAATCACCACTACAACAAAATATGGGGAACTTGGGTTTTCCTTTGAGAAAAAGTTTTAGGAAATGACAGGCCAGTATTTTTAGTATTGCCATAGTTTTATGAATATATTTGGTACTTTCAAGTTTTTATGATTAAATTATGATAGAATATTTAAATATGATTAGAATAAATGTTAGATATGGGGTTATATGATCCTGTATTTAAAAGTTCAAACATTTATTTAATTGATTTGAACAAAATAATAAAACTAATGCTCATAATATGCGTTGATAAAACTTTCAGGGTAAATACATTGCCTCCATTACAAATGCAGTATTAACAAACTGCTCATAAGCCTATCAGCAATCTGTATGTCCTCTTTGGAGAAGTGACTGACATTTGTCCTGGGTAAAAAAGGCAAAGGGATTAAGCAAAGAAAAAAATCACACACACACCTCAGATACAGACAACAGAACTGTGATTATCAGAGAGAAAGGGCCGGTAAAAGAGGGTAAAGAGAGAGTAAATGGGGTTGAGAGGGGTCTTGATTAGGGTGGTAAACACACAATTCAATATACAGATGATGTAGTATAGGATTGTGTACCTGAAACCTATATCATTTTATTAACCAATGTCACTCCAATAAATTAAAAAAAAAATTAAAAAATAAAAAATAAAATCATAAAAAACAATTATTTCATTGATCTGAAAATTGAGCAAAACAAAATTAGAACCATTTATATATAGCTTAACATAAAAGATTCCATTTAGTTTAAAAATTCTACATAACTACGAGTAAAAGCCATGTAGGTAACACAGTTGATGAAATATAAAGGCCTGAATTCATGGACAGCAAGACATTCATGAACTTGGCACAAGCCCATAGAAAGTTAGGGTGTCTGCAGAGAATCGTGCCTTCAAACTAAGCCATATGATGAAGAAAAATCACAAATGTAAGGAGCATGAGAAGACATTGGTGAGCTTAAACAAATGTTTAAATGGCTCTCAATTCAGAAAGATATTTTATAAACTCTAAAACTGTCGAGTGGGAATTATACATAAATTATTTCCCTTTAGCATAAGAATTTTCTCTAAATAAATGTATGTAAATTCCTATTTGTTCCGAATTTTACTGGGCACCCTCTGATGTTGTGATCATCCCATTATTGGATCAACATTTACTCATTCAATAAACATTCCTTGTTAGGCACTGTGTGGTCTCAATCATTTACCAGTGGACATAAAGCTTAGATGTTAGTGGGAAGGACAGTCACTGGAGAGTTCTCTGCAGTGGAAAGGGAGCGTTCTGTAATTGACAATGGAAGCTTATGGAATGTTTCTCTGTTTGTGGGGTGGGTGGAGATTCGTTGTTGTTTCCTATGTTTTTCATGTGTGGTTGTGAATGAAAAAGAATGCTCTGAACATAGTGGATGAAAGTGAATCCACTGCCTAAGCCGTGGGATTCTTGATGCTTTGTTCTTGGTGTGCCTGTGCTGCTTTTTGGAGAAAGGTGAACAGGAGGCTAAGCTCCTCAGTCTGCATCTGACTCCACCGTTCTATGAGTAAGATCGCACGACACACCGAATGAAAGAATATTTTTTAAAAATAACATTTTTGAACCACATGTTTTTAAAACTTCTTCACTTAAACAGAAAAATTTTATTTTATTTTCTACCAGGAGTGAAATTGTTTCTGTTTACATGCAAAGTACATAAACATAATTGAATTTATAGGCTATCAAATGTGTTTTATTCTTCTATGTTGAATGGTTTTGTCTCTGATAAAACATTGACAGCTTGTGGATATAGCTATGATTTTTTCTGATAGATATTTTAAATAAAAAATGGTGTTTTAAAATGTATTTATCATTTTAAAACACTTTCTATAACTAAGCGAGACTTTGTCAGTTCAGAGTAGATTTTATTTTCTCTATTTTGGCCTGTCTACATAGTGTGAGATGAAATGCATTGAAAAATATCCGCCAAGTGACATACCGCCATCCCTCTGTAGGGAGCAGCTTTTGGATGATCATCCCCACAGCAGTCCTAAAAAGACTCAGCTGGAATGGAGAAGAAAGCACAAGTGAGCCTTTTACTTGCTACAATTCTTTATACCTCCTCAAATCTCTAAGCATTCTTCAGAGTGATGATTTTGGAGGAGGTGGGGGTATTTGTCTGTGGCCAGCAGGGCTTCCTGTGACTCCTGCACTCTTTAAAACACAGGAAGCTTGAATGCCAGCCTCCTCAAAGTGTGGCCTCAGCCCCAGAAGCATCAACATCACCAGGAAGCTTATTGGAAGTAAAGAAACTCAAACTCCACTTCAGTCAGAACCTGCATTATTAATGAATATCCATTAAAATTTTAGAAGTAATGTTCTAATCTGTGCCTTTTGTGTTTTGTCAGGGGAAAATGAGGATCATATAATTTAAAAAGAGTTGAAAAAGTTGTATGTGCAGTGAGTTTTAGTAACTTACATTTATTGAGTGTTTACGCTGCCCAGCTAATGTTCTAAATGCTCTATAAACATTATCTCCTTAAATCTTTCCCACATGTTTCGAGTTGAAAACTAATATACTCATTTCACTTTTGAAGTAACAACAAAAAAAGATGTTCGGGTATATTGCCCAAGACCACCTGGCTACTACTCAGAATTAGTCCTCAAACTTTCTTGATAGTTCCATTTCTTAAAATTCAGAGCCTTAAATTGATAAATTGCCTCTGTGTTCCTCATTTTCTCACAGGTCTTTTGATGTAGAACCTTATGGTCAGATGGAAACAGGGTCATATTAGAGTGTAGCAGTTTGGAAAATATATATTTTTTTACTCAGTAGGTTTATCTTCACACTACTAGAATATTGATATAAGTTAAATTCTAATAAAAAGTAAATTATTAGAAATATTACCAAAAATGTCAAACTCTAGTCTTGATGTGACACAGGTCATTGTCAAAAAACTACTTTATTAAAAAGTGTCTTGTGTCTGAATTTTTTCACACAATTAAATATAACCTGCAGATTCACACTGATATTTTGTAGGTGATTAATTATTCCATGGTATATTTAATGAACTTCAAATGTCATAATCATTAAGATTTGAACAAGGACTACTTGGGAAAAGACTTTTCCTCCTTTCTAAAAATTTAAATTCTTGCTCTCTATCATACATATAGTAAGTAAAAAATGCTTAATTAAACAAAATATAGGATCATGGACTTCTGTTGTTTGTTCTCCATGAGTTTTTCCTTTCTGGTGAGTACAACATATATTTCACAAATATGATTTCATACAAAAAATAAAATAGGAGAACCAAGATGTCAGAGGAGTAAGTGGAAGCCACACTGATCACCTCCCAGGACCAAGCTAGAATTACAACTAAATTGTAGAGAAATCTTCCTAAAAAACAAACTGGACAGTAGCTGGAGAGAAGCCTTATAACCAAGGACCAACAGAAGAAACCAATTCACCACAACAAAATAGTTACAGAGTGGAACGAAGCACGAGAGGGTTGGCTGGGCTCCCCCAGGTGGCAGCTGAAGATCCAGAGGGATATCCAATGGCTAGGGAGTTCCCCCTGAGCAGAGCAGGTTCTAAACCCCAAGCTGGGCTCCCCACCATACAGTACCAGAGCTGGTAAGGAACCCTGATAACATCCAGCTGCAAAAAACAGCAGGCTTTCTGTCTGCCGGGGAAAGATGGCTGGTGACACAAAGAGACACTTAAAGGGCCAACACACAAAATTTCATCTGCAGCCTCTTACCTTGGGGTCCAGCAGAGGGAGGAAAGAGGAACTAGAGATGCTTGAGGAGTGTAGGGATTTGGTGCCTCTGGGAAGAGAACTGAAGGAACAGCTGCCAGGATTCCTGTGCTGATTCATTCCCCTTATCCCAGAAGCCATCTTTCTCGGGCAGAGCACTCCTCTCCAAGTGGTCAGCCTGAGGAAAACCAATAGCTTTGCCCAAAAGAATTACTGTGACCCCACCCTTTGGTGCTTAAGCCAGGCTGCTAACTGCAACTTGATTAGTTTAACAAATGATCTGCTTAATGGCTGATTAGTTTAACAACTAAGGCAGAAGATAGATGCTGCCAAAATGGGAAGACAAAGAAACAGGCCCCAAATGAAAAAAAAGAGAGAGAGAGAGAGAATTTTCCAGAAGAATTAGGTGAAATGGAGGCAAGCAATTTATCAAATAGAGAGTTTAGAGTAAATATTATAAGAGTACTCAACAACAGGAAAAAAAGATATAGAAAACATGAAAAAGGACCAGTCAGAAATAAAGAATGCAATGTCTGAAATAAATAATACACTGGAAGGTATAAACAGTAGGTGAGATGAAGCAGAGAATTGTATCAGCGATTTGGAAGACAAGGTAGAGAAAAACACTGAGGCAGAGCAGTAAAAAGTAAAAGCGAGAGAGGAAAACAATGAGGAGAGCTTAAAAAACATTTTGGACATCATGGGGTGTAACAATATCCACATAGTGGGAATACCAGAAGGAAAAGAGCGAGCAAGTGATTGAGAAATGATTTGAACAAATAATGACCCAAAACTTCCCTAACCTGGTGAAGAAAAAACATATGCAAGTCCAGAAAGTTCAGAGAATCCAAAACAAGTTGGACTCAAAGAGGCATATGCCAAGAAAAATCATAATTAAAATGACAAGACTTACAGACAAGGAGAGAACCCTAAAGCCTCAAGAGAAAAGCAGGTAATTACCTACAAGGGAGGACCAATTAGACTGCCATCTGATTTCTCAACAGAAGCATTTCAGGCCAGAAAGGAGTGACATGAGATATTCAAGGTGATAAAGAGCAAGGACCTACCAACATGGCTATTTTACCCCACAAAATATCATTTAAAACTGAAAGAGAAATAAGAAGCTTCCCAGACAAGGAAGAAAAAAAAAAAAAAAAAAAAAAAAAAAAAAAAAAAAAAAAAAAAAAAAAAAAAAAAAAAAAAAAAAAAAAAAAAAAAAAAAAAAAAAAAAAAAAAAAAAAAAAAAAAAAAAAAAAAAAAAAAAAAACAGAGGAAAATAGTCTAACAACAATAATATGGCACTGCATACATATCTATCAATAATCACCTTAAAGATAAATGGTATAAGTGCTCCAAGCAAAAGACATAGGGTAGCTGAATGTGTAAGAAAAGACCCACATGTATGCTGCCTCCAAGAGACCGACATCTGATTGAAAGATACACACAGACTGAAAGTAAAGGGATGGAAACAACATCTCATGCTAATGGAAAGGGAAAATAAAAACTGGGATAGCAGTACTTATATCCAACAAAATAGACTTTAAAACCAAGGCTATATTAAGAGACAAAGAAGGACACTACATAATGATAAAGGGAACAATACAACAGGTAGATATAACCCTAGTAAACATTTATGCACCAAACACAGGAGCACCTAAATATGTGGAGCAAATTGTGATGGACATAAAGGAAGAGACACACAGAAATACAGTCATAATCAGGGATTTTAACATCCCATTGATTTTAATGGATAGATCTTCCAGAAAGAAAATCAACAAGGAGACAGCAGCCTTAAATGACATGCTAGATCAAATGGATTTAATTGATATCTTCAGAGCATTACATCACAAAGCAACAGAAAATGCATCCTTTCCAATTGCACCTGGAACACTTTCTAGGACAGGTTGCATGTTAGTACACAAAACAAGTGTCAATAAATTTAAGAAGATTGAAATCATATCATGTGCATCTTCTTTGACCATACTGTAATGAAAGTAGAAATCAATCACAAAAAGAAAATGGAGAAATACAAAAAGAAATGGAAACTAAGTAACATGTTATTAAATAGTGAATGGCTCAACAATGACATCAAGGAAGAAATCAAAAGATACCTTGCAACAAATGAAAATGAGAACACAACAAACCCAAATCTGTGGTACACAGGGAAATCAGTCCTAAGAGGGAAATTTATTGTATTAAAGGTCTGTCTCAAGAAACAAGAAAAAGCTTAGATAAACACAAAACAAGTCTCAATACATTTAAGCAGACTGAAATCATATCAAGCATCTTCTCAGACTATAATACTATGAAACTAGAAATCAATCATAAGAATAACACTGAAAACACACAAAAGCATGGAAGCAAGATAACGTGTTATTAAACAATTAATGAGTCAACAATGAGACCTAGGAAGAAGTTAAAAGGCACCTTGAAACAAATGAAAATGAGGACACAACAATCCAAAATCTGTGGAACACTGGAAAAGCAGTCCTAGGAGGGAAATGCATAAAATAGAGTCTAAAAAACTGATAGAAAATATCAATGAATCCCAGAGCTAATTCTTTGAAAAGATAAACAAGATTGACAGACTTTTAACCAGACTCAACCTTTCATTCTTTGCTAATGATCAATCCATCTATATTATTGTCAGTACTATAGTGTCTTGATTACTGTAGCTGTATAAGTCTCGAAATCTGGTAGTATTAGGCATCCAATTTCTTTTTTCTTCTTTAATATTGTACTGGCTATTCTGGGTCTTTTATCTCTGTACATATATTTTAGAATGAAAGTGTCAATATCCACAAAGTAACTTGCTGAGATTTTGATGGGGATTATATTGAATCTATAGATCAAAGTGGTAAGAACAGGCATCTTGTCAATATTAAGTCTTCCTAGCCATGAACACTGAAGGCCTCTGTTTAGTTCTTTGATTTCTTCCATAGGAGTTTTGTAGTTTTCCTCATACCAATCTTGAACGTAGTTTGTTAGCTGCATGCTGAAGTAATCAGTTTTGGAGTTTCTAATGTAAATTAATTATATTTTAATGTTAAGTTTCACTTGTTTATTAATGATATAAAGGAAATGGATTGGCTTTTATATAATAGCTTGGTATCCAGAAACACTCCTACAATCATTCACTAATTTCTGAAGATTTTTTTGCTATTTTTCAAATTGCCAACATAGACAATCATGCCATCTGAGATCAAAGACAATCTTCCTTTATTCTCGATTCTTTTTAAAAAATTGTCTTGTCTTATTATATTAACTAAGACTTTCATTATGATGTTGAAGAGCAGAGGTAAGAGGAGACATCCTTCTCTTGTTCCTGATCTCTGTGGGAGAGCTTCAAGTTTCTCATCATTAATATGATATCAGCTGTATGTTTTTAAAAATATTTATCCCATATCAAATTGAGGAAATTCCCTCTACTGCTATTTTACTGAAAGTTTTTAGCAAAAATCAGTGTTGGTTTTTGTTAAATACTTTTCTGCATCTATTGATGTAATAAGGTTTTGATTTGTTTTTGCCTTTCGATGTGAGGGTTGTATTATTGCTTTTCAAAATATGAACCCACCTTGCATACTTCAGATAAATTTGACTTGGTCACAGTGTGTAATTATTTTTCATACACTGCTGTATTAGATTTGTGAATATTTTGTTGAGGACATTGTATTTATGTTCTTGCGAGGTCTTGGAGGCCTTGGACTGTTGTTTTCTTCATTTGTTATCTAACTTTGGAATTAAGATAATACTGCCTCATAGAATGAGTTTGTATTCCTTCAGCTTCCATCTTCTGAAAGAGATTGTGGAAAATTGTTATCATTTCTTTGTTTAATTATTGGTGGAATTCACTTGTGAACCCACCTGAGTATGTGGCTTTCCAGTTTGGAAGGTTATTCATTAATTCAACGTCATATAGAATTTTGTTTATTTTTTCTTGTGTGAGTTTTGGCCAATGTGTCTTTCAAGGAATTGTTTGATTTTATGCATGTTATCAAATTTGATGCATAGAGTGTTCATAGTAATCCTTGATCATCTTTTTTCTGTCCTTTGGATTTGTAGTGATGTCCTATAATTCATTTTTGATATTAGTAATACGTGTCAGTAGTCTCACTTTAATGCTTATTCTGGCTAGAAGCTTATTCATTTTGTTGTTTATGAAATATTAAAATAGATTGGTAAAGAAAAATCTCACTGAGAATTTGGCATTTAAAAGAAAAAAATAGACTTTAAGGAGGAAAAGTATGAGTCATGTGCGTATCTGGATCAAATGAGTTTCAGGTAGAGAAAATAGCAAGAGGAAATCCCTTGAGTTTTACCAGAGGGGACAGCAAAACAAAAAACAAAAACAAAACACAGAATTATCAATTGGAGGGCATGCCCCTTGTAGTACAGGCTTCCTCCACTAGGTGTTTTAGGAACCCATCTGTATCAGTGTACCAGTTGACATTGTTGTGAGAAGCTGCATTCAACTTCAGTGAATTTTTTCTGAAGACTATTTCAGTGTGTTTGCCCATTTCATGAAGGTTGATTTATAAGTGAGCACACCTGCCCACACTGTGCTGCGTGTTCACCAGTTTTTAACTAAAAACCGCATGACCCTCTGTCATGAATCCCGTCCCGCGGCATTCGTATGCTATGGCAGGTGTGTAAATAAATTCACACGGAGAACACAGGGCTACAAGATCCGGGACTACGCAACCCCCGTCTGAACTCAAAGAGAGGCTCCCCGCCCCCAGCACTGCCCTAACAGGCTTTTATTGTTTTTTCCTGGGTACTTTACATCAGAATGGTCTTCATTTACTATGCGTAGATTCACTTTAGGTGGTAGATAGCCAGGAAGGTACATCAAAAGGATTATTCAAAAATGCAAAGGCAAGAGGTATGGCTGAACTTGAAAGGATTAGCATGGGTCTAAGGAAGCTAGATATGTATTAACATTTGTTTTTTGGATCCAGGGTGAGAGTTTTTTTTTTTTTTTTAGCAAGAGCAAAATTTAACTCTAGGAAAGATGCCATCCTGATTTACCCACAGGAAAGCCCATTTTCACACACATGGGACCTGCTTGCCATCCCATGTTCCACTGTTTTGTTTGTTTGTTTGTTTTTAAACGTGGAATGTTGGGCTACATTTCCCACGGTGAGTGGAACAGTTCTCCTACAACCCTCGTGTCCCACTCTCCCTATTTATCCAATCTCACTCCAAGGGACTATTTTTTTGTTTCTCTGTGTGAAAAAAGTCCTTAAAGGGAAACATTTTGCAGATGTGGAAAAGATAAAACAAAACATAGCAGAAGCACTAAAAGGCATCAAAATCAAGGAATTCACAAACCATTTAGAGCAGTGGAAAAAATGTCTCAATAGCTGTATTCTATCCAATGGAGAGTAATTTGAAGGTAACCGAGGTTTAAACATGTAAGAATAAATACACAAATTTTTTATAAATAAATTCTGTTTTGGGGGGCTTCCTCCCTTGCAAGCCTGCCAGAGATAGGAATTATGCTGTAATGATTAGAATTCGGTGGGGACGAGCTGGGGAGTCAGTACAGGAAGAGATCAGAGAGGTTTGGGGCAGTGCCTAGAAATTTGCTGGACATTTTATGTAAATGAAAATGGTGGGATATTTATTTCAAGTGAAATGGGATTTCATTGGAAATTGTTGATCTTTTACATAAGAAAACAAAACATCTTTCTAGCTTTTGATGAAAATGGGCAGAACAATATTGTGTGTGATTAGCAGCAGATCAGAAGGCATTTTTCAATGACCCAAGCAAGAGATCATGGTGGCTTGGACCAGGGTCCTGGCAGTAGAAGCTGTGAAAAGTGGTTGTGTTATAACCACTGGGATTCAGTATTTTTAAAAATTTCTAAGTTTATCAAAGTTATCTAAGTTTGTATGTGCATGTATATATATATATATATTTAGTATAAAAATAATAACTAACATTTGTGAGTGCTTATTATATATAAACACTGATTTATATGCTTGAGATGCATTTACTAAATCTTGACAATAACCATTTACAGTAAGTACTGAATATAATATTACCATGATTACCATATAGAAAATAGACTTTCTGTATTTTTCTTTTACAGATTTTATTTATTTATTTTTAGAGAGAGGAGAAGGGAGGGAGAAAGAGCAATGTATGGTTGCCTCTCACATGGCCCTCACTGGGGACCTGGCCTGCAACCCAGGCATCTGCCCTGACTGGGAATCGAACTGTGATCTTTTAGTTCCCAGCCCGCGCTCAATCCACTGAGCTACACCAGCAGGGCGACCTTCTGTATTTTATGCTGTGCAAAGTCCCAAGGTTAAAAAATGTCACAACTGGGAGTTAAAGTCAACCAATCTGCACCCTAAAACCTACACACATAACCGCTGCCTGTGCTGCTTCCCTCCTGAGCATGACTGTGAAGGGAGAAGAAGGGGCAAGACACGCGCACTACGTCTTCAGCTTTCTTAGGAGAATGCACAGGAGCCATTCGACATTTGAGCGATCAAATTATACCGTTTAATTCAGATGATGGTATATATAATTATAGAAGTAATCATCAAAAGTACTAGCACCGGAAATGTTTACTAGCAGTTCCCTTGGAGAAACGATGCTACAAAACCAGGCAGGGGAAAGCAGATGGTGTTTTCTTTAAACCAAACTCCACGGTCATCCCAGAGTCAATGCCCACTTCGTACGTTTACTAAGCTCACCCCTTATTTGGAAAGCATTTTAACTGTTAGACATAGGATGGTTTCTAAAGAATAAAAATTGTATTGTCTTATATCACCAATAGAAGGATTTCATAAAAGTGTATAAATTCTAACTTTATGAAAGTTAGGACTTTCTGATAGTTCTCATTTAAAATGTAAATCGAACTCTAGCTGTTTCTGAAAGTGAAATAGACTCAGTCTACAGTTTTTTCAGGAATCTGAGAGTTAATATCAGCTGAGTTACAGATATTTGTTTGAATAATTCATGGCAGAACAACATAGGATACACTCATTAGCAGGGTCAGGAGCTGAGCAAGTGTCAATCAGCAACCACTCCGTTAAGAACTTCATTTGTATTCAGAGGTTTGGAAAAGATGAGTTGTCTGAGCCCAGAAGAATGTGAACTTTTGGGTTAAATGTAAAAGAGAAAAGTTCTATTTCTGGGAGTTAGTGCACGTATTACTAATCTTATGACCTCAATTAGTCATTCCAAACATATGAGAAAATGTGTAGAAAATTTTCAGTTTTATTTCAATATTATAATGTAGATGAAAGTCTGAAATTTATAAAGAAAAAAAATCTCATAAAGAGGAAAATTATATTCATTTCTTTCATTTGTATAACCTTCTTCAAGTGACCCAGGACCTTAAAATTAGTTCTGCCTCTTGTAATTTAGAATTATTGTCTTCCTTTTTCTGAAACACTCCTTTATACACTCATTTTCTATGCCACATGCTTACAACATCTCCATTAGAACTTGATTAAGGGAAGACAGACAGTTATAAAACCTTTGGTGCTCAATAGTTCCTTAATATAGCTCCAGTGGAAAAACAGTGGCCTGAATGCCGTTTTCCTTTTAAACTGAGATGTCCAAAGCTATTTCAGGGTTTCTTCTTTTTTTTTTTTTTTCTATTTAATTATGCTTATACTTAATTCAGCTGATTTTCATCATTATAAAGTATTGTTACAGGCATTCAGAGAATAAATAGATTTGATTCTATCAGAAAGAAAGAGCAAAAGCTGAAAGTTGCTGATTCCTGAAATTAAAATATAGCTTTCATTTAGTAAAGAAATTAGCTCCAAATTATACTGATGTTCTTTCATTTCCTCAGAATCATGCTCAAGTAATGAGCAATTGGTTAATCTCCAGAGCTTACCCTGGGTTAAATGGTTATTTCTGCCTTTTTTTCTCTCACTACTTTCTTTACCTTTTTTTTTTTTTTTTTGTCTACTGCATCTATTTTCAACCTTTTTCATCTCATGGCACACAAACTAATTACTAAAATTTGGTGGCACAACAAAAAATATGTTTTTTGCTGATCTGAAAAAATGGGTATAATTTTGATTCATTGCATCAGATAGCTATTGTTGTGTTGGCTGCTGTCATTTTCATATTGGATAGTCTTAAGGAAAAAGTGGTCAGTGTCCCTGACTAAATAGGCAGGCACTGCATGTATTAAAATCCATGTGACACACCAGTGTGCCTGCCACAGCACAGCAGTGTACTGTCTTCTACATGCCTTAAGTTCTGATGCTTCCTCCAACTTACCAGAGACTTTTCTGCAATACATATTGCTCTCTATTCTCAATTCAAACTAACTTTCCCTTTTAGCTTGTATTTGTGCTCTTGACCTATCCATCAACTGTCAACAGTTCAATATGGTAACTCATAGGAGACTAATCTGCCTCCATGTGACATTACCTCATAGGAATCTTTTTCTAACTGGGTATTTTGGGCAGCTGGGGATATTTAAACACATTTTTCTGAGGTTAGTAAGTTCTCTATAATAATTTATAAAACTTTTCATTATATTCCAGTGATGATCAATAACACACATTTAATATACTTTTTTTAATTTTTAAGTTTTATGTTTTATTGATTATTCTATTACGGTTGTCTCATTTTTTTCTTCCCTTTATTCCCCTCCACCCTGTACCCCTCCCCCCCCCACCAGCATTCCCCCACCTTACCTCATATCCATGGGCATATATATTTATATGTATAGTCATATATACTAAGTTCTTTGGCTTCTCCATTTCCTATACTATTCTTAACCTCCCTCTGTCTATTCTCTGCTTACCGTTTATGCTTCTTATTCCCTGCATTCTATCCCCTTCCTTGCTGCTAACCCTCCATGTGATCTCCATTTCTGTGAATCTGTTCCTGTTCTAGTTGTTTGCTTAGTTCATTTTTCTTTTCTTTTTCTTTGTTTTTAGGTTTGGTTGTTGATAGTTGTGAGTTTGTTGTCATTTCACTGTCCATAGTTTTGCTCTTTTTCTTTTTCTTGGATAAGTCCCTTTGACATTTCATATAATAAGGGCTTGATGATGATGAACATCTTTAACTTGACTTTATCTGGAAAGCACTTTATCTGCCCTTCCATTCTAAATGATAGCTTTGCTGGATAGAGTAATCTTGGATATAGGTTACTAGGATATAGGTTCCATGACTTGGAATACTTCTTTCCAGCCCCTTTTTGCCTGTAAGGTTTCTTTTGAGAAATCAGCTGATTCTCTTGTGGGAATTCCTTTGTAGGTAACTGTCTCCTTTTCTTGTGCTGCTTTTAAGATTCTCTCCTTTTTAATTTTGAGTAATGTAATTATGATGAGACTTGGTGTGTGCTTCCTTGGGTCCAACTTCTTTGCAACTCTCTGAGCTTCCTGAACTTCCTGGAAATCTGTTTCCTTTTCCAGATTGGGGAAGTTCTCCTTCATTATGTTTTCAAATAAGTTTTCAATTTCTTGCTCCTCCTCTTCTCCTTCTGGCACCCTTATGATTAGGATGTGGGAACGTTCAAAGTTGTCCCAGAGGTTCCTAAGCTCTCCTCATTTTTTTGAATTCTTCTTTCTTCATTCTGTTCTAGTCGAATATTTATTTCTTCCTTCTGGTCCAAACCATTGATTTGAGTCCCAGTTTACTTACCTTAACTATTAGTTTTCTGTACATTTTCCTGTATTTCACTTTGCATAGCCTTTACTTCTTCCTCTATTTATATTCTTATAAAATAGATTTATTTAATAAATATTAAATCATTAATCTCCATGCATTACTCTGATAATTACCATCATTTTTGCCACATGTATAGGACCTATGTCCCTCTATGCAATTATACTTTGTTCAAAAATTCAAATCGAGAAAAATAGTAGACAACTTAAGCCACCATGTCATATCTAGGAAAAGGAGTATGTAGGGGAGGAAAAAATCTTCCTTTACCGTTGTAGGATCCTTGAGTAAGTTTTCAAATTAAAGTGGCAAAAACAGAGAAATAAGAAAAAATCTTTTTATTAATATAAGTTTTATGTGACATGGGAACTTTCATAAGAAAATGAAGAAATGCTTAAGTTTGATTTTTTTTTTTTTTTTTTTTTTTTTTTTTTTTTTTTTTTTTTTTTTTTACCTGTATGCTAGGTTTGATGAAAAGTGGAAAATCATGGAACAACATGATAGGACAAGAGGTGTAAGCAAAGAGAGTCAACTGGGGGAAACTTAGCAAGGCCTTTTCATACAATCTCCTTTCAGCATATGCCCTATCTTTGTGGATAAGGATGCTTCTGGCCACTGGGCACAGGGAGACCATGTCTCATGGAAGGGTCTTAAGTCCTGCTTCACGGGAGAAGGGGTGGCTCCCAGAGTCCTAACCTGCTGTTTTTTTTTTTTTTTTTTTTAATTCCTTCAGCTTAAAATATTCAATATGCCAAAGCATCATATTTTGGGGGAAATGGATTTTGAACATAAAAAGGTATAACAAATTTAAAAGAAACTATTCTATGATCATCAGTACTATATATTGTTAAAAAAGTAGCCCTGGCTGGTGTAGCTCAGTGAATTGAGTGCGGGCTGCGAACCAAATGGTCGCCAGTTCGATTCCCAGTCAGGGCACATGCCTGGGTTGCAGGCCAGGTCCCCAGTGGGGGCCATGTGAGAGGCAACCATACATTGCTCTTTCTCTCCCTCTCTTTCTCCCTCCCTTCTCTTCTGTCTAAAAAATAAAATAAATAAAATTAAAAAAAAGTAATATGTTCATATTTCCTTAATACCAACTTGTGAACATTTATTAGCAATAGGTATTTTGGTCAATATACAATGAATAATTGTCTCTGATTATATTGGTATAGGTTAGATATCCACTTACCACTTAATGTGTATTCTGGTAAAGCCATAAAACCAAATTATTCTTCAAGTGAATGAAAGAGTTTTCAGAAATATCTTGTTAAAATTAGCCATTGAGAGTTGCTCACAGAAACAGTGTTAACTAAAATTAAAGTGGAATTATCCTGACACAGCAAATATGTCTTCTAGTTATTAACAATGTTTTGCACAGTATAGAGATGGTAAATTTATCAGGTTATTTTAATAGTAATTTCTGGCTTAATTTTACTAAAGTCAAAAACGAAGAATCAGAATAAATCTAGACCTGAATTTGATGCTACTCGTTTTTATTTTTAAACTTCAAAGTATCAGTGGGAAAATTGGTTCCAGGAAAAAAATCTGTAACATTAAATATTTATCACATTAAATAATATTAATGAGTCATTGAGTTAAATTGGTTTTTAAAAAACATTTGTATTTAGTTTATAATGTGTTTCATTGTTAAAAAGTTATGTGCTTTGTATCTATTGTTATATATTTTTTTAATTCAAATAACATCAAAACAAGTATAATATACATTGACACAGAGTCCAGTAAAATCATTGCATTACATTACACTTGAATATTATTTAAGTGAGAAGGACAATGACTCACAGCTTGCAGTAATAAAATTGCTACTCACTGAGTAAGTCAAATGTCTCAATTAGTAAAACTGACCTATTTTTTTTACCTTTATACCAGTGTATGCATTTACATGAAAAATAGTACATTTATGGGGTGAATTTCTACACTATGATTAGTAAGGTACAAAATGCCTTTTGCAAAAGTAGAGAACACATCAAAATAGTTTTAATCATTGCTTTTGGATCACAATATCTTGATTTTCTATTATCTATTGTCTTACAAATGCCAGTCCTCAAACTGAACTTAGTTCTCCATCTCCTCAAAAATGTCACATTTGATTCTTTTATAGGTAAGCAATTTATAAAGACAGATCCTTGAAAAATCTTGATTATTCTTATTCTTGCTGATTGTCTTGCCTTCTCTGCCTCTCATATCATTGATCAATACTTTTACAACATTAGGTACTGTGAGAATAGATAACTTTGTCAGGTTTAATGATCTTAGGTTTTCACCATATATGTCTTTTATTTTTATATGGAAAATATAAATCTAATATAGATTTTGCAGTCATTGACATTCATAGTTGAGTTCTCTCATCCTCCTGTGAACATCAGTTTTTATTTACATGAGAATGTGTGTAAACATAAATAACATTTTAAAGATGCCTCCTCATATTTAAATATTTATTATCATTGTGGATTTTTGGCATATAAATGATGATACATTTAATATTTATTTAATCATAGAAAGCATCTCAGTATTAAATTGAAATAGTAATTTTGTCATAAGACAACTAAACACAAGCACACAATTGAAAAACTAAAAGCAAAATAAAATCAGTAAGCTGTTAAGTTCATAAAAAACTAGAACTAATGTTGTCATCAGAACAAACTGGCTCTTGATGCTAGTACAGATGATTTGGTCATAGGTTTATACGAACTATAATATATCATTTTTATTATACCCAACTAAAGTAGGAAAAAATCATGGAGGCACATGTTACACAAAGGGAAATTTTCATAGGGCAGTAGAAGATGTGAATTTGTCCCTAAGAGAGTATAACATTGAAAGAAGGTGGCTGAATTTAGAAGGGTGAAACAGGAAAATGAGAGTGTGCTCAGCTAGTTAATTTTCTACTGAATATCAAATATTAGGAAGTGTTTACAAATCATTAGTATTTATTATGCTCTTAACATAAATCTCATGTCACCTTGTTGATGTTGGCTGTTGTGGTGGTGTTACAGGCCAACCCATTTCAAATTTTTGAAATGATTAAATTTTTTATTCTATCATCTACCTATCATCTATCTATATCTATCTATCGATCATCTATCTGTCTATATCTATCATCTACCTATCATCTGTCTTTAATGAAAACATTCCCTAAGATATTGGGGTGAGAAGGCCTTTCAAGTAAACATAAAATTCTAAAAATTTCTTGATTTGAGAGCATAAAAAAACAATAAAATCCAAGTAGTTATTGGCAACCTGTATGTAAAATCTTGAAAGAGCAATCTCTAAAGAATGGAGACTCTTACATTTATGTGTCTTAGGGCAACTGGAAGAAGAACATTATGCAATGTACTTGACATTGTTCAATGGGTTTTCTTTTGCCAAAGAGAAAAGAGTGTTTCTCTGGCCAGCAGGAGTACTTAGGATACAGACACATGAAAATGAAAAATGGAAAACAATAAATGTAAATAAAGCATTACTATAGACTTTTCCTTGTTGCTTTTTCACCATTTTTCCAGTCACCCTCTAATGACAGATGATAGCAGCAATAGAGTTGGAATGTTTATTTATTTATTTATTTATTTGTTTATTTATTTATTTATTTAAAATCAGTCATCTGGAGACTAAGTATTTAAGTCATGAGTCAAAGATTTGAGAGAAAAATATGTGCATACTGTTGTTTTGATATAATAAAACATTTCACTGTTTACGAGACTTCTCAGTATAACTTGTTTTAAAATGTTATTATAGTTCAGTTAGGCAATTCCTTTTTTTAATGTCAGGAAAAATTGCTAATGACTTGAAAATAGGCAAAGTAGAATTCTGGTGTCTTTTCAGTGACATGATTGCATTTTTTAGCAAACTCACTGGTGATTATGGGATGCCACAGGGATGTGTAACTATGTCTTAGACTACCAATCGGACAACTCTGGAGATAGATGCTAACATGTGGAAAATAGAAATGTTGGCGGCTATGCAGATGATTCTCGTTCATAATGATGCAAATGAATTTTGTCCTGTAGAGAATATAAATCTCTGTAATTAAACTCCCATTTGAACTGGTTTTAATGACTTCTGGCTCACTCATAAAGTAATGAGTTTACTAAAATCCTCGACAAGTGTTCATTTTATATTTGTGTAAATCATACATTTATCCTTTTTGAAAATTACACCTTACTGCTATTATCAAGTGAATTAATGACTGAGAGAACCAGAAGGTAAGAAGTTAAAGAGGGAAAATTGGTCTTAATGTGTTCAGATGCTTGAGTTGTCATTATTATATTGTTTTTGGCTCATGGTTGCTCCCTTTTCACAGTAATAAGTTACTGAAAAAGGTTTTATTTTCATTGTACTGATACAAGCCAAGCTTTAAAATTTTAGAATGAAGGCATGTTTCCCTCTAGAGTGACTGAGGTCACTTTGTTAAGATTTAGAATGATTTATTTAGATGCATAGGTGGTTAGAGAAATTGGATAGGATTGAAGTGCCAGAAACTTGGAAGAAAATGGGAGAAAGAATGACTTCCTTGGGACAGAATCATGGCAGTGCTCTCTTTAGTGCCTCCGTCCTCTCTCATCATTCTCTTTGTTTGTGACTGCCAGAATAATTAAAGGAGTGAGGAAGTAGGTTCTGTTACTATCTCCTTTTAAGCTTTGCACTCAGGTTGATTAATGCTTTCTTTACGCTTGCATAGGGGTGCTCTGCATTTCCTTTGTAAGTAATGCTAATTAGGTTGAACAGGCAGCAGGTACTCTCAGAGCTGGTGTTTGTGCCAGTTTGACTCCTGAGGGATGATGATGCTTATGCATGAAACTAAATGGAAAACAATAGGATACAAAAGGTATTTTTATCCATTCATTATTTTAGCAAGTAGTGATTTGGAACCTACTATGCGCACTCTGGTTATTTGAGGAAAAAGTATTTATGCAAAGTCCTGGAAGTGACAGCTTTCTTTCACATTTAGAAAAGGTTAAAAGACAAGTGCAACTTGAACTAAATAAGAAGGAGATAACTTCAGGGAAACAGAGGTACATAAAGTGCAGGGTTTCGAAAGTATATGTTAAAAACTTTCTTTTTCCTTCCTTTTCATTTAGATGAATGTTATTGGATGGTGTTGAGAAGAAAACAAGGCATGATTTAACACACTTTAGAAAAGATAACCCTGCTACTCTATTAAGAAAATAAGTAGCAGAAAGTCAAAGATAGAAGCTGGGAGCCTATACATGATAAGAGAAAACCTGGCTGTGGCTTGGGCCAGAATATCTGCAGAGGAAATAGAAAGAACTATCCAATGAGTTGGATGCAGTATATGAGAGATATGAATCAATATTCATTTATTAACATTTTAGCCTGAAAACTAAAATAATATAACTGTCATTTACTGAATGAGGCATAAGTTTCCTAGAACAATTTTCTTAAGGGGTGGGAGCAATTAAGAATATGGTTTTTAGTATATTGGGTGTGAGTTGCCTATTAGTTTCTAGTGAAAATGTTGAGTGTATACTTAGATATGAGTCAAGTTCAGGGGTGAGTCAACAATATTTAATGGGTTTTCTTTTATTGATTCATAGTTAACATAAAACAAGATGCACAATTTTTAAATTTGTTGAGTTTTCCCAAAAGTACGTATGTATGTAATCAAATACCATAACAAATTTTACATTATTTTTTTCTCTTTTTTTAATTGCATTTTTCCATTACCACTTATCTCACTTATAGCCCCCTTCCCCCTGCAATCACCCCCGTGTTGTTCATGTCCATGAGTCCTTTCTCGTTTTGCTCAATCTCTCCACCCCCTAACACCTCAGTGCTGTCCCATTCTCCCCAGATGCTGTCATCATTCTCTTTCTCTATTTTGCTGTTAGTTCAGTTTGTTCATTAGATTCCATATAAGAGTGAAATGATATGGTGTTTGTCCTTTTCTGACTGGCTTATTTCACTTACCATAATGTTTCCAGGTCCTCCTGTGCTGATGCAAAGGGTAAAATTTTCTTTTTAATGACTGAGTAGTATTCCATTGTGTAAATGTCCTATAGTTGTTTTATCCACTCATCTACTGATGGACACTCAGGCTGCTTCTAGATGGTGGCAATTGTAAATAATGCTAGAATGAAAATAGGGGTGCTTATGTTCTTTCAAATTAGTGTTTTGGGTTTTTAGGATATATTCCTAGAAGTGGGATCAGTGGGTCGAAAGTCATATCCATTTTTAATTTTTTGAGGTGTCACCAAACTGCTTTCCAGAGTGGCTGCGCCAATCTGCATTCCCACCAACAGTGCAAAAGGGTTTCCCTTTCTCTACATCCTTGCCTGTACTTATTGTTTGTTGATTTATTGGTGACAGCCATTCAGACAGGTGTGAGGTGGCATCTTATTCTAGTTTTAATTTGCATGTCTCTGCTGATAATGATGTTGATCATCTTTTCATATGTCCATTGGCCATCTGTACATTCTCGTTGGAAAAGTGTCTATTCAGGTTCTTTGCCCTCTTTTTAATTGGATTGTTTGCTTTTGTTTTGGTGTTGAGTTTTATAAATTCTATTAAGTTTTGGATATTAACTCTTTATGAGGTGTATCAGTGAATATACTCTTCCATTCCATGGGTTGTCTTTAAAATGATTTTGCACGGCAATGGAAACCATGAACAAAATAGTTTAGTGTAGTATCATTTGCTTATTTTTTCTTTCGTTTCCCTTACCTGAGAAGATATATCAGATAAAATATTGCTAAGAGACATGTCTGTGATTTTAGTGCCTATGTTTTTTGAAGTTTCTAGTATAACATTTGAGTCGTTAATCCATTTTGAATTTATTCTTGTGTGTGGTTATAAGAAGGTGCTCTAGTTTCATTTTTCTTCATATATCTGTCCAATTTTCCCAATAGCATGTATTGAATAAACTATCTTTATTCCCTTGTATATGTATGTTTATTCTGTTGAATATTGACTGACTAAAGAAGTGTGGGTTTATTTCTAGGCTCTCTATTCTGTTGCATTGATCTATGTGTCTGTTTTTATGCCAGTACCATGCTGTTTTGATTACAATAGCTTTATAGTGTAATTCAATATTAGGTAGCCTGATTCCTCCAACTATGTTCCTTCCCAGGATCATTGTTGCTATCCAGTGCTTTTTGTGATTCCATATAAATTTTAGAAATATTTGCTCTAGTTTTTTGAATTACAACATTGGAATCTTTGTAGGAATTGTGTTGAATGTACAGGTAGATTTAGGTAGGATAAACATTTTAATAATATTGATTCTTCCTATCCATGAACATGGTATGTATTTCCACTTATTTGTATCTTGTTCAGTTTCTTCAGTGTCTTATAATTTTCTGAGTGCAGGTCTTTTACATCCTTGGTTAGATTTATCCTTGGCTATTTTATTCTTTTTGAATCAATTATGAATGGGATTGTGTCTTTAATTTCCATTTCTGTTAGTTAGTTAGTTATTAGCACATAAAAATACAACTGATTTCTAGATATTAATTTTGTATCCTGCTAGTTTTCTGCATTCATTTATAAGTTCTAGTAGTTTCTTGGTGGATTCTTTGGGGTTTTCTACATACAGTATCATGTCATCTTTAAATAAAGACAGTCTTACTTCTTCTTCTCCATTTGGATGCATTTTATGACTTTCTTGTGTCTAATGCTGTGGCTAGGACTTCCAGTACTACATTGAATAAGAGAGGTGATAGTGGACATCCATGTCTTATTCCTGATCTTAGGGGGAAACACTTGTAGCTTTTGCCCATTGAGTATAATGCCGGCAGTGGGTGTGTGATATATGGCCTTTATTATGTTTAAGTATTTTCCCTCTATTTCACTTTGCTGAGATTTATTTATCATAAATGTGTGGTGGATTATATCAAATGATTTTCTGCATCTATGATATGATCATGTAGTTTTTATCTTTCATTTTGTTTATGTGTTGAATCACATTTGTTGATTTGTGAATGTTGTATCAACCTTGAATTCTCATGATAAAACCCACTTGATCATGGTACATGATATTTTTGATGTGTTGCTGTATTTGGTTTGCTAATATTTTGTTGAGAATTTTAGCATTTATGTTCATCAGGGATATTGGCCTATAACTGGATTTTCTTAGAGTGTCTTTGTCTGGTTTTATAATTAAGACATTATTGGCCTCATAAATTGAAGTGGGGGGTTTCCCTCCTCTTGAAATTTTTGAAATAGTTTGAGAAGAAAAGGTGCTGTTTCTTCTTAGAATACTTGGTATGATTCACCTGTGAGGCCATCCAGTCCAAGGCTTTTGTTTGTTGGGAGTACTTTGATTACTGCCTCAATTTCCCTAACTGTAATCTATCTATTCAGATGTTCTGATTCTTCCTGATTTAGTTTTCGAAGATTTTTTGTTTCTAGGAATTTCCCCATTTCATCCATGCTGTCCAGTTTGTTGGCGTATGTTGTTCATAATATTTTCTTACAATCCTTTGTATTTCTGTGGTGTCAGTTTTTATTTTTTCTCTTTCATTTCTGATTTTATTTACTTGGATCCTCTCTCTTTTATTTTTCTTCATGCTTCAGGTCAAAAGTTTGTCAATCTTGTTTATCTTGTCAGAGAACCAGCTCTTGGATTTACTGACCTTATGTATCATTTTTTAAAACCCTCTTTTATTTATTTCTCTTCTGATCTTAATTATTTCCTTCTTTCTACTCATTGGGCTTTGTTTGTTGTTCTTTTTCAGGTTCCCTGAAGTGTAAAGTTAGAATGTTTATCTGAATTTTTCTTGAGACAGGCCTGTAATGGTATAAATTTCCCTGTTACGTTTGTTTTCTTAGTGTTCCATGGATTTTGGAATGTTATGTTATTTTTATTGTTTCAAGATATGTTTCGATTTTGTTCTTGATCTTGTTGTTGACCCATTTGCTGTTTAATAACACATTATTTAGCTTCTATGTCTTTGTGTATTTTTCAGAGGGTTTTTTTTTTGTGATTGTATTCTAGTTTCACAGTATTATAGTCTGAGAAGATGCTTGATATGATTTCAATACTCTTAAATTTATTGATACTTGTTTTATGTCCTAACATGTGGTCTATCCTAGAAAATGTTTCATGTTCACTTGAAAAGTATGTATATCCTGCTGTTTTGGGGTGAAATATTCTGAAGATATCAATTAAATCTATTTGATCTAGTGTGTCATTTAAGGCCACTATCTCTTTGTTGTATTTCAGTCTGGAAGATCTATCCATTGAAGTAAATGGGGTGTTAAAATCTCCTACTATGACTGTGTTTCTGTGCATCTCTCCCTTTATTACCATCAATATTTGTTTTACATATTTAGGTGTTCCTAAGTTTGGTGCATAAATGTTTACCAGGGTTAAATCTTCTTGTTTAATTGTTCCCTTTATCATTATGTAGTGTCCTTCTTTGTCTCTTACTATAGCCTTGGTTTTAAAGTCTATTTTGTTGCATATAAGTATTGCTGCCCCAGCTGTTTTAACCTTTTCCATTTGCATGAAATGTCTTTTCCATCCCTTTACTTTTAGTCTGTGTGTATCTTTCGATCTGAGGTGAGTCTCTTGGAGACAGGATATAGGGGTCTTATTTTCTTATTTATTAAGCTACTGCATGTCTTTTTTTGGAACATTTAAACCAGGGTTGTCCAACCTTTTGGCATCTCTGGGCCACACTAGGAAGAGGAAGAGTTTCTTGGGCCCCATGTTAAATACACAAACACTAACAAAAACTGATGAGCAAAAAAAAAAAAAAAAAAAAAAAAAAAAAAAAAAAAAAAAAAAAAAAAAAAAAAAAAAAA
>PVJI01023342.1:0-23732 GCA_004026765.1 Micronycteris hirsuta
GGGGGGAAATGGGGCAACTGTAACAGCATAATCAATAAAATATAGTTAAAAAAAAAACAAATGGTGTTGGGAAATCTGGACGGCCACATGCAAAAAAATGAAACTCGAGCACCAACTTACACCATACACAAAAATAAATTCAAGGTGGATAAAAGACTTAAATGTAAGTTGTGACACCATAAAAGTTCTAGAGTTAAACATCGGTAGGAAAATCTCAGACATTCCACGCGGCAACATCTTCAATGATATGTCCCCTAGAGCTAGAGACATAAAGGAAAGAATAAACAAATGGGATCTTATCAAAATAAAGAGCTTCTGTGGGGCTAAAGAAAATAGTATTAAAATAAAAAGAGAACCAACCGTATGGGAACATATATTTGCCAATGATACCTCAGACAAGGGTCTGATCTCCAAAATATATAAAGAACTCATATGACTCCACCCCAGGAAGACAAAAAACCCAATTAAAAAATGGGCAAAAGACATGAACAGACACTTCTCGAAAAAGGACCTACAGAGGGCCCAGAGTCATATGAAAAGATACTCAACATCATTAGCCATCAGAGAGATGCAAATTGAAACCACAATGATATACCACCTCACACCAGTCAGAATGGCCATCATCAACAAAGCAACAGATAACTTTTGGAGGGGATGTGGAGAAAAGGGAACCCTACTGCGCTGTTGGTAGGAATGCAGACTGGTGCAACCATTGTGGAAAACAGTATGGAACTTCCTCAGAAAAATGAAAATGGAACTGCCTTTCGACCCAGCAATTCCACTGCTGGGATTATACCCTAAGAATCCTGAAAAACCAATTCAAAAGAACCTATGCACTCTGATGTTCATAGCAGCACAATTTACAATACCCAAGTGCTGGAAACAACCTAAGTGTCCATCTACAAATGAATGGATCAAGAAACTATGGTACATCTACACAATGGAATTCTATGCTGCAGAAAAGAAGAAGGAGCTTATACCCTTTGCAACAGCATGGATGTAACTGGAGAGCATTATGCTAAGTGAAGTAAGCCAGGCGGTGAGGTACAGATACCATATGATCTCACCTTTGACTGGATCATAATCAACAAAATCAGAAAGCAAGCAGAACATAATCAGAGACATTGAAATTAAGAACAGTCTAAGAATAGCCAGGGGGAAGGGGGGAGGGGACAAGGGGGAGAAGGGTTTTCAGGAATCACGGCAGAGGACACATGGGGGAGCAGGGAGGCTGGGGAGGGGTGTAGGGTAGCAGGGGGAGGAGGAGGGGAAGGGAGAAGATGCAAATAAGTGTAATTGAGCAACAATAAAGTAATTATTAAAAAAAAAAAAAAGCACAGGGATTCTGTCCGCTGGAGCAGGAAAAAAAAAAAAAAAAGACTCAACTATAAGAGAAATTTGTACTCAGCCCACATAGGTGGTGCACCTCAAGTACCCAGTTGGCGTGGTTGGGGAGGCTGTGCCACTTGGCCTAGCAGAATACCTACTACATTGGACCACTTTACCAAGCCCAAGAGACATACCAGCTCTATCTAGTACATTGAAACAAACACAGGAAGGCCATCAAAATGAGGAGACAAACAAACGTGGCCCAAATGAAAGAACAGAAACAAACTCCAGAAAAAGAACTAAATAAAACAGAGTCGAGAAATCTATAAGATGCAGACTTCAAAATACTAGCTGTAAGGATGTTCAGTGTACTTAGGGGAGGAGTCATTAAACTTAGAGAGAACTTCAACAGCATAAAAAAGGACATGGGCACCAAAAAAAGAGGACGTAAAAACCAGAAAAATGAAACAGTCAGAAGTGAAAGATACAGAAACTGAAATGAAGAATAATTTACAGGGCATCAACAATTGAGTAGATGATGCTGTTAATCAAATATAAGGAAACAAAACACTCAATCAGAACAAAAAAAAAACAAAAAAAATATTTCAAAAACTGAGGATAATGTAAGTAGCCTCTGAAACAACTTCAAGCATGCCAAAATTTGAATCATGGAAGTTCCAGGAGAAGGAGAGAGTAAGAACTTGAAAACCTATTAGAAGAAATAGATAGAAAACTCCCCTAAGCTGTTGAAAGAAACAGACATAAAATTCCAGGAAGCACAGACAGTCCCAAATAAGATGAATCCCAAGAGGCACTCACCAAGACACATCATAATTGAAATGCAAAAGGTTAATGACAGAGAGAGAATCTTAAAAGCAGCAGTAGAAAAGCAGTTAGTTAAACAGATGTGAGCTTCCATAAGACTGTCAGCTGATTTCTCAAAAGAAACTTTGCAAACCAGAAGGGATTGGCAAGAAATATTCAAAATTATGAAAAGCAAGGACCTACAAGCAAGATTACTCTATACAACAAAGCTATCATTTAAAATGGAAGGACAGGTAAAGAGCTTCCTACAAAGAAAAGCTAAAGAAACTCATTACCATCAAACCAATATTGCATGAAATTTAAAGGGTCATCTTTAAGAAGAAGAAAATAAAGATAAAATGTAAATAACAATATGGCAATAAATACATGTCTACCAACAAAGTAATCTAAAAAAGAAACCAAAATAAACAAAGAATCAGGACAGAAACAGACTCATGGAGGCAGAGAATATTTTGATGATTGACAGATGGGAAGGAGGTTAGGGGGACAGGCAAAAAAGGTAAAGGGATTAATATGTGCAAAATGCCCTAAATTGTGTGCTTCAGTGGGTTGAGCATTGTCCCACAGACTGAAATGTCACTGGTTAGATTGCCAGTCAAGACACATGCCAGGGGTGCAGACCAGGTCCCCAGTTCTGGGCATGCAGGAGGCAACCAGTTGAACTTTCTCTTGCACATCAGTGTTTCTCTCCCTATTTTTCTCCTCCCTTCCCATCTCTCTAAAAATAAATAAATAAATAAATAAAGAAAGAAAGAAAGAAAGACAGAAAGAAAGAGAGAGAGAGAGAAAGAAAGAAGTACAAATTGGTACTTACAGAATAGTCATGAGATATAAATTACCACATAGGGAATATAATAAATAATATTGTAACAACTATGCATGGTGTCAGATGGATACTAGATTTATCAGGATGATAACTTGGTAAGTTATACTTATATACTTGGTAAGTATTGTTTCTTTACCAGCTGTTTGAATCAAAAGTTTACTTGACCACAAATTCTAAAAATACCTTTTCCAGCTTTCCCCTTGAACACATTTCACAACAAATTCAGGTCCTCCTATCATGAGTCTTTTCCCAGCTTGTTTCCATTACCATGCAGGGAATAGACATGACCTTGGTCTAATAGTGGCATTGAGTAATGAAGTTAACATTAGACTATACCTACTCACCTGCAGACTTAACTGATGTGACACATTACAAGTGATCAAGAAAATCTCTGTTCACATGGGTGGTGTGTCTGTGTGAGCTTCCCATTGGAAAGGAGGGAAGCATGGAACACTAACTGGGATCCCAAACACTAACCAGCACAGATCAGCAGTGCTGGTATCAGCAGACCATGTAGCACCCAGTGGTGAAAGGCCATGAGGTTTGTCTCCGCTTGGAAGAGTTGGAGCTACTGGAGAAAAAGCCACTATTTTTCTTTATTAATTATTTTTATAGTTTTCAAGGAAGGAATAGAAAGTTGTTCAGTAGCATGAAATGCTGAAGAATCTTGCATTTAGATTTTCATCAGTCTATAAAAACCTGATTACTCTTAATAAACACTTTCAATTGTTCCATCATTCTCTATAAGTACTTTGAGATTCTCATATATCACACTTTGCTCCTTTTTAAATTTAATCTTTATTGTATGTTTTCTATTATCATTTTGTCCCCTTATACTCCTTCCCCCCAGCAATCATGATGCTGTTGTCCATGAGTCCTTTTTCTTTTTTTCTCAATCCTTCCACCCACTAGCTGTTATCCTGCTCTCCATCTGTACCCGGTAATTCTTAAACAGGGCAAAGCACAAGTCTTGTGTGTTCAACCACCCACCTTATACCCCAGTGAAGGGAAGGTGGCACAGACTGCAGTTTTGTGAGGAGAGTCTAGTGTGGGAGACACCAAGAAGTGATGTGGGGGAGCAGCTGTGGGGCTTTATGTACTGGAATATTCCTGAAATCCACAGCAGCCATGTTGCTAAAAAAGAGGAAGCCTCTTCAAGGGTAAAAGTAATTACCTTACCCTATGGGATATCACTCATCCCACCCTCCCTTTGCATTCCTGCTTGCTCTACCCTAAATCTATTTTTTTCCTTTTATATGGTTTCTATATATTTTTCTCTTTTGTTTGGACTTTTCTTCCTTTAATTATCTCCTTTTCTCCCATCCTGCATCTTAAATTCTGCTGAGGAGACAGCAACATATACGGACTCAGTGGGTGTCATAGTCTGGCTGAGGACACAGCCATACCATATACTCTCCTGGGAAACAGAATGGCGCTTCCTCCTCACACCATTATGATTTCCAGTAGACTCAAATCCTGTACTTTTGAGCCCCACCTAGTAGCCTACTTGGGTCCAAACCCTGTTGAATACAGGAAAATAATCCCAAATGAACTCAGACCAGTAGCTTAGGGGCAGGGCAACATACACCCCATCATCCCTGAAGTCTGAAAAGAACCTTCCATGGGACATCCAAGAGCTTGCTACCCCTCATTTCACCAGAAGACCTCTCAGAAACAGTTGAGTCTATGACTAGTCTAAGGCCAACATCAGGATGGCAGGTGGAAGCAGACAGACATGGACCTGCTGATAACTCGGGTTGCTCACTGACATACCTCTGCACCCAGTGCTGTTAAAACACAGCTGTGCAGATCAGCTTGCTTCATCCTGGACACAACAAGGCCTGGGGGAATCAGCCACAAACTGTGAATCACTGGATGCTCTGAACAGTCTACCAAGGACTACAACAGGATAGCATCTTAATCAGACTATGGTAGAGCCATATCGAAAGGGAGATTCCAGTAGGCAAGCACTAAACTCTACTGAGATGAATTTCACTTTGTTCTTATTAATTACTTTTGTTATTTTTTCATAGCCTTTTCATTAGCTTTTTATATATTTTACTTTTTCTTCTATTTTTATTTCTCTATTTTTTCTGTCATATTATCTTATTCTTACTATTGATTACCCCATTGTTTTCTTCTTCTTTACTTTTATTATTTTTGTTATACTTTCTCTTTATTTGTTACTTATTTTCTTGTCTTCTCTTCCAATTAATTATTCTTATTAGTTCTCCACTTTTTTCTCCTCCCATAATCACTTTTCTGTCCTTTGGTATTCTCTTCTTCTTCTTTTATTTACCCCTTTCCTTAATATTCCATTTATCTTTCTAGTTTTACTATTTACTGAACTATTGTTGAAATTTTAGTTGTAGTTGGAGGAGAGGGCTTGCTGGTTTTAGCTTCATTTTTTATGTTGTTTTGGTTTGTTATACCAGCACCTGTACAACAGTGCAAAAAATTGTTGTGGGACAAGCCTCTTAGTCAGTCAGAGGGGAGACTTTGTCAATGACCAAGCCAACAAAAATCAGGACCCAAATACAATAGGAAAGCCCCCATTACCAACACAGAAGGTATTCCATGAGCATCCAGACCAGGAGATCAAGAACCTGGCACTACTGGATAACACAAGACTCCTACCACATAAGGCTATCACACAAGACAGGGAGTGAAACCAGAGCTATCTAATACATAGAAACAAACAAAAAGAGAACGGTAAAATAAAGAGACAAAGAAAAAGCCTCTGAAGAAAATAAAGAAAAAAAAACAAAAGAACTAGATGAAATTGAGGCAAGCAAATTATCAGATATAGAGTTTGATGTGATAGGTATAAGGATGGTCAAGAAAGTTAGGAAGAACTACAAGAAACTTAGTGAAAACTACATCAGTGTGAAAAAGACATAGAAACTATTAATAAGAACCAGACTGAAAATAAGTATGCAATATCTAACGTGAAGAACACAATGAAGGATTAAAATCAGGCTAGATAAAGCAGAGGACTGTATCAGTGAGCTGGAAAAGAAGGTAAAATATATCACCAGGTCAGAGCACCAAACCAAAAAAAAAAATAAAAAAAAACTTAAAAAGAATTAAGATGCATTATAGGAACTTTGGGACAACATGAAACATAACAATATTTGCAAATAGGGGTACAAGGAAAAGAAAATGAGCAAGGGATAGAAAACGTGTTTTAAAAATAATGATAGAAAACTCACCTAACTTAGTGAAAAAAAAATCATGCAAGTTCAGGAAGCACAAAGGATCCCAATCAAGGTGAACCTAAAGAGGCCTACTCCAAGACACATCATAATTAAAATGGCATATTTTAAAGACAAAGAAAGAATCTAAAAGGCAGCAAGGGAGAAACAGGAAGTAACATGCAAGGGAGCTCCGATAAGGGTAGCAGCTGATTTCTCAACAGAAACACTACAAGCAAGAAGAGATTGACAGGAAATATTCCAGTAATAAAAAGCAAGTACCTGCAACCAAAACTACTCAATTGAGCATGACTTTCTTTTAAAAAGGAAAATGAAATAAAGAGTTTCCTTGAAAAAAAAAAGAGGTGAAGGAGTACATTTCTATCAAACCACAATTACAAAAAATGCTAAAGTGACTGCTTTAAAAAGAAAAAGAAGAGGGGGGAGGGTGGGGAGAATACACAGAAACAAAGGGAAAATGGCAATGGATAAATAATTATCAATAATAACCTTAAATATAAATGGAATAATAATCTTGTCAAGAGACATAGGGTAGCTGAACGGATAAAAAAACATGGCCCATACATATGCTGTGTACAAGAGATCCACCTCAGAACAACAGACATTCACAGACTAAAAGTGAAGATATGGACAAAATACTACATGCAAATGGACATAAAAAAGCTGGGATAGCAATACTTATATCAGACAAAATAGACTTCAAAGCAAAGGCCATAACAAGAGAAGAAGGTCACTACATATCACTTAAGGGAGTAGTCTAACAAGAAACTATATCTCTTGTAAACATATATGCACCCAAATTAGGATCACCTAAACATATTGAGAAAATCTTGGAGGACTTTTAAAAAGAGATAGTAATACAGCCATTATGGGGGATTTTAGTACCCCACTGTCAACAATGGATAAATCTTACAAACAGAAAATCAACAAGGATATTGCAGCATTGAATGATGCTCTAGAACAAATGGACTAAACTGATATTTACAGAACATTTCACCCTAAAGAAGCAAAACATACATTATTTTCAAATGTACATGATCATTTTCAAAGATAGACCACATGGTAAGAAACAAAATAAGCCTTAACAAATTCAAGAAAGTTGAAAATATATCAAACGTTTTCTCAGATCACAATGTCTTGAAACTAGAAACCAACCTAAAGAGAAAAAATTAAAAAATATTCCAATAAATGGAGGCTGAATAATATGGTATTAAATAATGAATGGATTGAAAATGAGATCAAGGAAGAAATAAAAAGTACTTGGAATCAAATGAAAATGAACACACAGCAGTCCAAAACCTATGGGACACAGCGAAGTCAGTCTTGAGACTGAAATTCATAACACTACAGGATTACTGAAAAGAATAGAAAAATCTGAAATAAACAACCTAACCTTATATCTAAAAGAACTAGAGGAACAACAAACAAATCCCAGAGCAAAGAGAAGGGCAGAAATAATCAAGAGCAGAGTAGAATTAAATGACATAGAGACTAAAAAATCAATTTAAAAGATGATTCTTTGAAAATATAACCAAAATTGGCACACCATTAACCAGACACATCAAGAAAAAAAGGGATAGAACACACAAAAAGTAAAATCAGAAGTGAAGGAAAAGCCACAACCGATACCACAGAAATAAAAAGGATTGTGGGAAATTACTGTGAACAACTACATGCCAAAACATTGGACAAACTGGACAAAATGGATACATTTCTAGAAAAATTCAATTTTCCAAAACCGAATCATGAAGAAGCAGAAAACCTGAATAGATTGATAACAACTACCAAAATTGAAGCAGTGATCAAAATGCTCCCTGCACACAAAAGCCCTTGACCACATGGATTCACAGATGAGTATTACTACACATTCGAAGAAGAACTAACTCCTATTCTTCTCAAACTACTCCCAAAAAATGGAGAACAGGGAAGACTCTCAACCTCTTTTATGAGGCCAGTATTATCCTAATTCTAAAACCAGCTAAAGACACAGCAAAGAAAGAAAATTACAGGCTAATATCTCTGATGAACATAGATGCTAAAATCCTCAACAAAATATTGGCAAATCAGATCTATCAATACATTAAAAAGACCATACGCCATTATCAAGTTGGATTTATTCCAGGGACATAAGGATGGTACAATATTCACAAATCAGTAAATTCAGTACCTCATGTAAACAAAATGAAGAATATAACTCACATGGTCATATCACTAGATACAGATAAAGCCTTTGATTAAACAGCCTCCACTTATGATAAAAACATTCAGCAAAGTGGGAACAGAGGGAGTGTAACTCATCATAACAAAGGCTATATACAAAAAAAAAAAAAAACTTATTGCCAACATCAAACTCAATGGGAAAAAAGAAATAGCATTTCCCTTAAGACCATGAAAAAGACAGGATGTCCACTATCATTACTCTTATTCAGCGTAGTATTGGAAGTCCTAGCCACAAATATCAGTGAGAAAAAGAATAAAAGGCATCCAAATTGGAAAAAAGGAAGTAAAGCTGCCATTATTTGCAAATGACGTGATATTGTACATAGAAAACCCTATAGGGCCTACCCAAACACTACTCAACCAAATAAGTGAATTTGGCAAAATAGCAGAATACAAAGGCAATGTCCAGAAATGTGTGGCATTTTTGTACACTAACAATGAACTATTAGTAGAAGAAACTAACAAAGCTATCCCATTTACTATCATGACAAAAAATAATAATAAATGCCTAGGAATAAATTTAAAACAAGAAGTGAGACCTGTAATTGGGAAACTATAGAACACTGAAGAAAAAAAAAATGACAAAGATACAAATAAATGGAAGCATGTACTGTGTTCATGTACTGGAAGTATTAACATCATTAAACTGTCCATACTACCTAAAGCGATCTATAGATTTAACTGAATTCCTATGAGAATACAAATGGCATATTTCAGAGACCTAGAACAACTCATCTAAAAATTTATATGGAACCAAAAATAAAAAAAGCCCTGAAGAACCTAAGCATTCTTGAGAAAGAAGAACAAAGTTGGAGGGATCACGATATCTGATATCGAACAATATTACCAGGCCAGAGTTATCAAAAGTCTGATACTGGCCAAAGAACAGACCCATAGATCAATGGAACAGAATAGAGAGCTTAGACTTAAATCCATATCTGTATGATCAATTAAGATTTGACAAAGAGGGCATGAGAATACAATGCGGTAAAGATAGTCTCTTCAATAAATAATGTTTAAAGGATTGGATGGTACATGAAAAAATGTAAATATACCACTTATTTACACCATATAGCAGAATAAACTCAAAATGGATAAAAGACTTAAATACACGTTGTGATACCATAAAATTTCTAGTGGAAAACATAGGCATTAAAATTTGAGACATCCCAAGTAGCAATATTTTTGCTGATATATCTTCTAGGGCAAGGGAAATAAAGTAAAAAGAAACAAATGGGACTATATCAAATAAAAAAAATCTGTACAGGTAAAGAAACCATCATTAAAATGACAAGTGTACTGACTGAAAAGAGAACATATGCGCCAATGACACAAGGGTTTAATCTCCAAAATATATAAAGAACTCATAGGACTCAACAACAGGAAGACAAACATACCAATTTAAATGTGCACAAAGGACCTAAATAGACACTTCTCCAAGGAGGACATACAGATAGCCCATGGACATATGAGAAAATGCTCAACATCACTAGCCATCTTAGAGTTGCAAATTAAAACCACAAACAGATATCACATCTCACCTGCCAAAATGGCTATTATTAATAAATCAACAAACAACAGGTCCTGGTGAGGATATAGAGAAAAGGGAACCTTAGTACACTGTTGGTGGGAATTTAGACTGGTGAAACCACTATGGAAAACAGTATGGGATTTCCTCAAAAAAATAAAATGGTACTGCCTTTTGACTCAGGAATTCCACTGCTAGGAATATACCCTAAGAATCATGAAACACTAACTCAAAATAACTTATGCAGGTCATAGTAGAGTTATATACAGTAGCTAAGATTTGGAAACAGCCTAAGTGCCCATCAGCAGATGAGTAGATTAAGAAACAGTGGTATATTTATACAATGGAATATTATGCAGCACAAAAAAGACTCCCAACCTTTACAACATCATGGATGGACCTGGAGACTAAAATGCTAAGTGAAATAAGCCCACGTAGGTGAAAAGCAAATACCATATAATCTCAGTTATAAGAAGAATCTAATGAACAAAATAAACTAACGAGCAAAATAGAACCAGAGGCATAGAATCATGGAATAGACTAACAACAGTAAGAGGGGAGGAGGGAAGTGGGGATTGAAAGAGGTTGAAGGGATTAGTCACACAATGTATATGAAGGTTCAATGGACATGGACTTTTGTGTGGAGATTGACTATGGAAGTTTGGGTGGGCTGGATGGAGAGGGACAAAGGGGAAAATATTAGGACAACTGTCACAGCATAAACAATAATAAAAAATAAAGAATAAATATAAAAATACTTTGGTCTACAGTCAAATCACTTTAGCATTCATATCCTATGAAGAAAATAAATTGAAATAGAACTATCCCATGCAGGGATGCATATTTTTGAAACTATTGAAGATTTGGTTTTATCATCATCAAGTTGAAATAAAAGCCACTGTTGATTAAAAAAAATTATAAATTTTGACTAGAATATATAGCTCTTCAATATATGTTGAAAGGCAAATGTATTAATTCTTTCTTATGCCAAAAATAGGTAGCACAGCCTATCTTAGAGTGCCATTGGTATTGCTGCAACACTCAGACTTTGTGAGAGTCACATGAATCACATTTGCGCATAACAAGCTTGCAAACTTTGACACACAATTGCAGGAATGTGCTTGCTGAGTGTTCACTTTACTTGGTACTGTACTTCACAAAATGTTTTCCTAACATTCTTGATTCTTTTATTGCTGATGCAGCATCCTCCAGGTTTTCAAAAAATGATTTGCAGTTAAAATGAGGAAGATATATTTTCAGAAAAATGAAACTTGGTGTTTTGCTTTTCCATTTCCAAGAAGTAGCATTGAGAGGCCAAAGAGGGTGGAACAGAGGATTGCAGAGATTCTGGATTGTGGGAAACATCATTTAGTATGAGATAGTATAATGTTTAGTTTCCCAAATGGTTCTTATTTCTAAGAATATTTTTTGTAATAAAAAGTAAACATTGAATAGAAAAATCTTAACCTTAAAATGCTTGGAGTATAAAATTTTTCCATACAATTTTAAATAGCAGATATTTTTAGTAGTTTTTGTTCTCCCTCATGATCATTCTTTTATATACTCTGTTAAAAGGTTCATTTGGTAAAGCTGTTACATTAAAAAATAGTAAGTATTATTATGAAGATTAACCATATTTATTTGTATATCCTAATCCAAAGAAACAAAGAAGAAGAAACAGATGAACATAGAACCTTAACTTTGAGGTTCCCACAATTATAAATAAATTTGAGGAAGGAAGGCTGTGAATATTTATATAGTCTTTGGATCACCATAGAAACATCATCTCCCTTCCATATTGCTCACTTCCTTCTACTGCTGATGTGTTTCATCCCTTTTATCTGTGACTCCCCAATTCCCTATACACAGTGATTGCTCCAGAGGCCCCGTGACTATAGAGAAACAAAAAACATTTGCGTTTCTAAAAAAAGTGTGATCTTACAAAATTCTTCCTATGATAGGCCTATTGTACCAGCCTACTCTTGATATCAATTCTCCATAGTTCTCAGATTAATTATTTTAAATCTTTTCATCATAAGCATGGAGAAAGACAGGGAAAGATGGCAGCAAAGTAGGTGGGATCAGAGCGCAGTTCTCCCTGTGCCCAGCTTGAACACCTAGCCAATCTTCTGAGGAACAGAGTGAACAGCCAACGGAATCCCAGATTATATGACGTTTGGAGGCAAAAAAATTGCAGAAAACATTGAAAAACAGACGGTGAGGAGATTGCGCTGGGACAGTATGGATCAAGGCTGCTGTGCCCCCCAACTTGGCGCTTGCCACAGAATATGGGGAGGAGAGTTAGATCACCAGCTCCCTCCCCTACCAGGGCAGGGAGAGCAGCCCAGCACCAGGAGGGACCTGGATACTGGAAGTCACTGGGAGGAATAGAGACACAATGGGAGACACGCAGAGGTAGTACAAATCTGCTGGGACTGTAGACACTAGCACCAGAGAAAATGAGGCACCGGGCAACACCTGGAGAAGGGAGGAATTGGACCATGTTGGACTCTGACTCGGATAGTCTCTGGACTGGCTGAAAAGTTGGGCTGTGGGAAAAGCTAGGCACTGGTTAAGAATGGTGGGCAGTAGCTTTGTAAGGAACTCTCGGCAGTGGCTGGAGTGCTCCAAGGGAGATTTCAGCTGCGCGCACCCAGAGACTGAATAGCTCAGCAGAACCACACGTGCCCAGCTTGTCTCAGGCTCCATGCCTGAGATTGACTCAAGTTGTGTGCCGAGAGACTGAGTGGCTAATTTGAGCCTGGCAGCTCATGGAAGACCTGGGGCAGCAGAGGCTGGGAAATTGCAACCGAGACCTGGCCCCCATACTCTCAAAATCGTAGGAAGGGAGAAAAGCAAAGCCCAGCCCCCCTCTTCCTGTGGCATCTAGGAAGAACAGCAGAATTCGCTGAATAAATTTAAAGTCAGCAGAAGGCTTTTTTTTTTTTTTTCCTTTTTGGATCCTCTCTCTTTTTTTCCTTTTTTTTTCTTCCCCAAGTGAGACAATAAGACATGGAGTTAAGAAGGATCCAGAGACAAATCAGACAGATTGAAGAGGGAGCACAAGGCTAACCAAAAAAACCTGAGAAACTGAGACAAATGTCACTATACTATACTATAGAGCTGGCATTTTGTTGTTTATGTGTATTATTATTATCATTTCATTATTGTTATCACTTTTATTTTATTAGTATTTTTAAAATTTCTCTTCCTTATGTTTAGTTTTCCTCATTTTATTTCTCTGTTTAATTGCATTGTTTGACTGGTTTTCCTTATTCTCTCTTTATTGTATTTTAATTTTCCTTCTTTCACATGACCCATGTTCTAATAACTCAAAAATCTTGATTGGCTACTTTCTATTCTGCTTATCCAAATCATATATCTCTTGTCATATTATTGTTCTAGAACTATCATAAATAACTGTTGTTCCATACAATTGTACATACTACACAGAAACCCTCCACGATCTTAGCCCACTTAACTTCAATCCTGACCGTTATTATTATTGTGGTTAACTCTGTTCCTTCTCACACCACGCCTACTTTCTATCCTTTACTCTCAGTATATTTCATCATATAACCTTACACAAGTGCTCTGTTTTGTGGATTCAGCTCCCAATCCTCCTCTCTAACAAGAGTCTTATCTCTGTTTCACATTTTATAAAAAGTGGGTAGTTGGGTGAAATATCAGTTAACACTACTTATCCAAAGAATCTCGTAACTCTTCTCTACTTGTTGGTATTTAAATCCCATAAAATACTCTCTAGCTGTCTTAATCCATTTTGCCTACCCCCTGCCACTGATCACATACAAGAATAGGTGGGAGCTGCAAACATCAGTATACCTGCTGGAGGAGAAGAACCACCAACAAAAGAACCACCAAATGGTAAAAACCCAAGTACAAAAAGAGAGCTCAAACTAACAGAAGAAAAGGCAAACCTTGAGCATCCAGACAAGGAGATCAAAGAGACCATACCAATTAACATCATAGACCTCCTAACATAGAAGTTCACCCTACAAAGAGTGAGCAAAGTGAAACATCATGAAGTGCAGAAACAAACAAAAAGATTCATCTAAAATCAGGGGACAAAAAAAGAACATGCAATCAAAAGGAATGGAAGACTCCCTACTAAAAGAGGCAAGCAAAATGGAGGTAACCAAACTATCAGATATAGAATTTAAAATAATAGTCACCAATATGTTCAAGGAACTCACAGACAACAGCAAGGAACTGAGCGAGAACTACATCAGCATGAAAAAGGAAATACAAACTATAGACACAAACTAGGAAGAAATGAAAAATAAAATCTCAGAAATAAAAAAAAAAATAGAAGGAATTACAAGGAGGCTGGACAAAGCAGAGGATCGAATCACCAAGCTGGAAGACAAGGTAGGAAAAAAAAAAAAACATCCAGGAGGAGCAAGAAAAGGAAAAGAGACACAGAAAGAATGAAGAGGTGGTAAGGGAGCTGCGAGACAACGTGAGAAGTGATCATATCCGTATAATAGGGATACCAGTAGGAGAAGACGAGCAAGGCATAGAAAACCTGTTTGAAAAAGTAATGATGGAAATTTTCCCTAATTTGATGAGAGGAAAAAATCACACAAATCCAGGAAACACAGAGTGCCCCAATCAAGAGGAACCCAAACAGGCCCACTTCAAGACACATCATAATTAAAATGGCAAAATTCCAAGGCAAAGAGAGAATCTTAAAGGCAGCAAGGGAAAATAGGAAGTAACATACAAGGGACCCCCGATAAGGCTAGCAGCTGACTTCTCAATGGAAACGCTCCAAGTCAGGAGAGAATAGCAAAAAATATTCCAAGTAATGAGAAACAGAGGCTTGCAACCAAGGCTATTTTACCTACAAAGGCTCTCAATTAAGATGGAAGGCCAAATAAGGGGCTTCCCAGACACAAGAAGTCTAAAAGAATACACCTCTACCAAACCAGATCTGTAAGAGGTGCTAAAGAGACTGCTTTAAGGAAAGGAAGGAAGAGAGAGACGGAGACAGAGACAGAGACACACAGGTACAAAACATGGCAATGAATAAGTACTTATCAATAATAACCTTAAATGTAAATTGATGAAATGACCCAATCAAAAGACATAGAATAGCTGAATGGTCCACACATATGCTGCCCACAAGAGACCCACCTCAGGACAAGAGACCTACAACAGACTGAAAGTGAAGGGCTGGAAACAAATTTTCCAAACAAACGGACAGGGAAAAAAAAAAGCTGGGGTAGCAATACTCATATCAGACAATAAAGACTTTTAAAAAAAGGGCCATGAAAAGAGTCCCAGAAGGTCACTTCATAATACTTAAGGGAAGAATCCACCAAGAAGACATAAACATTGTAAATATATATGTACCCAACATGGGAGCATCCAAATACATAAAGAAAATCTTGGAGGACTTCAAGAAACATATTGACAGCAACACAATCATACCAAGACATTTCAACACCCCCTTGTCAAAAATGGACATATCGCCCTGGCTGGTGTAGCTCAATGGATTGAGTGTGGGCTGGGAACCAGAGGGTCCCAGTTCGATTCCCCATCAGGGCACATGCCTGGGTTGCGGACCAGGTCCCCAGTGAGGGCCGTGTGAGAGGCAACCGTACATTGCTGTTTCTCTCCCTCTCTGTATCCCTCTCTTCCCCTCTCTAAAATAAATAAAAAAAATGGACATATCTTCCAAACAAAATATCAACAAAGATATTATGGCATTAAACAATGTCCTAGATCAAATGAACTTAACAGATACATATAGAGCCTTTCATCCTAAAGAAGCAAAACACACATTTGTTTCAAATGCACATGGAATATTTTCAAAGATAGACCATATGATAGGACACAAAACAAGCCTCAACAAATTCAAGAAAATTGAAGTCATATCAAGCATTTTCTCTGAGCACTAGCCACTGAAACGAGAAACCAACCTCAAGAAAAAAACTAAAAAACACTGAAACTCATGGAGATTGACTAGCATGCTATTAAACAATGAATGGGTCAAAAATAAGATCAAGGAAGAAATCAAAAAGGTGTTGTAAACAAATGAAAATGAAGTCACAACAACCCAAAACTTATGGGACCCAGCAAAGGCAGTCCTCAGAGGGACGTTCATAGTGATACAGGCCTACATAAAAAAAAAGAAAAGAAAAGAAAAGAAAAGAAAAGAAAAGAAACATTTCAAATAAACAACATAACACTACACCTACAAGGACTAGAAGAACTACAAGAAGTCAGCCCAGAGCAGATAGAAGAAAGGGAATAACCAATATCAGAGCAGATTTAAATGACATAGAGACTAAAAGCAGAGTTCTAAGGATCAATGAATCCAGAAACAGGTTCTTTGAAAAGATAAACAAAATCAACAAGCCTTTAAGCAGGCTCATCAAGAAAAAAAGAGAGAGGATCCAAATAAACACAATCAGAAACGAAGAGGAAAGATTACAACTGATATCACAGAAATACAAAGGACTCTAAGAAATTACTATGAAGAACTGTGCCAAGAAATTTGAAAACCTAGGTTAAATGGACAAATTTCTAGAAAAATATAATCTTCCAAAACTCAATGAAGAAGAAACAGAGTCAGAAAAGACCAATAACAGCAGACAAAATTGAAACAGTAATCAAAAAACTCCTGACATACAAAAGCCCTGAACTGGACAGTTTCACAGAAGAATTCTACAAAGGATTTAAGGAAGAGATAACCCCTATCCTTCACAGACTAGTCCAAAAAGTCCAAGAAGATGGAAGACTCTCAAACTCTTTTTATGAAGCCAACATCATCCTAATCCCAAAGCCAGATAAAGACTCAACAAAAAAAGAAATCTTCAGGCCTATATCGCTGATGAACATAGACACTAAAATCCTCAATGCAATATTGGCAAACTGCATCCAGCAACATATCAAAAAGATCGTACACCATGATCAAGTGGGATTCATCCCAGAGATGCAAGTATGGTACAATATTTGCAAATTAATAAATGTAATACACCACATAAACAAAAGCAAAGACAAAAATAACATGATCATATCAATAGATGCAGAAAAAGCATTCGATAAAGTACAGCACCCATTTATGATAACAACACTCAGCAAAGTGGGAGTAGAAGGAGGATTCCTCAACATAATAAAGGCCATATATGGGAGGCCTACAGCCAACATCATACTCAATGGGCAAAAACTAAAATCCCACTAAGATCAGGAAAAAGACAAGGTTGTCCACTTTCACCACTTTTCTTCAACATAGTATTGGAAGTCCTAGCCACAGCAATCAGACAAGAAAAGTAAATAAAAGGCATCCAAATTGGAAAAGAGGAAACAAAATTGGCATTGTTTGCACATGGCATGATTGTGTATGTAGAAATTCCTATAGATTCCACCAAAAAACTGCTTGACCTAGTAAACGAATTTGGCAAAACAGCAGAATACAAGTCAGTATTCAAAAATTGAAGGTATTTTTGTATATCAACAATGAAACAACAGAAACAGATATCAGGGGAAAAATCCCATTTGATATAGCAACAGACAAAATAAAATACCTAGGAATAAACCTAACCAAGGAGGTAAAATATCTGTACTCATAAAACTACACAACACTGAAGAAAGAAATTAAGGAAGACACAAACAAATGGAAACATATACCGTGTTCATGGATCCAAAGAATTAACATCATCAAAATTTCGATACTACCCAAAGAAGTTTATAGATTCATTGCAATGCCTGTTGAAGTATCAATGGCATATTTCACAGATATATAACAAACACCTCAGAAATTTATATGGAAAGAAAAAGGACCCCAAATAGCCTCAACAATCTTGAGAAAGAAGAACAAAGTAAGAAGGATCATAACACCCAATAAGAAACTATAATACAAATCCACAGTAATCAAAACAGTTTGGTACTGGCATTAGAAGAGACACATAGAACAATGGAACAGAATAGAGAGCCCAGAAATAAACCCAAGTCTCTATGGTCAATTAATATTTGACAAAAGGGGCAGAATCATAAAATGAAGTAAAAATAGTCTCTTCAGCAAATGGTGTTAGGACAGCTGGATGGCTACATGCAAAAAAATGAAACTCAAGTACCAACTTACACCATACACAAAAATAAATTCAAGGTGAATTAAAGATTTAAATATAAGTTGTGATACCATTAAAGTCCTAGAGGAGAACAAAGGCAGGGAAATCTCAGATATGCCATGCAGCAATATTTTCACTGATATGTCCCCTAGAGCAACAGACATAAAGGAAAGAAGAAACAAATGGGATCTCATCAAATTAAAAAGCTTCTGCATGGCCAAAAAAGAACATTAAAATTAAAAGAGAACCAACTTTATTGGAAAACATATTTGCCAATTATACCTCAGACAAGGGTTTGATCTCCAAAATATATAAAGAACTCACATGACTCCACTCTAAGGAGATAAGCAAACCAATTAAATAATGGGCAAAGGACTTGAACAGACACTTCTCCAAGGAGGACATACAGAGGGTCCAGAGACATATGAAAAAATGCTCAGTATCTCTAGCTATCAGAGAGAAGCAAATTAAAACCACAATGATATATCACTTCAAAGCATTGAAAATGTCCACCATAAACAAAGCAACAAAGAACAGGTGTTGGACAGGTTGTGGAGAAAAGGGAACCCTAGTGCACTGTTGGTGGGAGTGAAGACTGGTGTGCCACTATGGAAAACAGTATGGAACTTCCTCAGAAAACTAAAAATGGAACTCTCTTTTGACCTGGCAATTCCACTGCTAGGATTATATCCTAAGATCCCTGAAACAGCAATCCAAAAGAACCTATGCACTCCAATGTTCATAGCAGCACAATTCACAATAGCCAATTGCTGGAAGCAGCCTAGGTGCCAATCAATAAATGAATAGATCAAAAAACTTTGGTACATTTACACCATGGAATTCTGTGCAGCAGAAAGAAAGAAGGAGCTCCTACCCTCTGTGGGAGTATGGATGAAAATGGAGCCCATTATGTAAGTGAAATAAGCCAGGTGGTGAAAGCAAATACCATAATATCGCACCTCTAACAGGGACCTAATCAACAAAACAAACATTAAGCAAAATATAACCAAAGACATTGAAATGGAGAAAAGGCTGACAGTGACTAGAGGGGAGAGGGGAGGGGATTATAGGGAAAAAGGGTGAACGGTTAGCAGGAACAATGATAAAGGAAACATGGACAGTGACAAGGCAGGGGTGGAAATAGGAGTGGGAGTTCAGGATAGCTGGGGTGGTAGGGAGGGGTGGGGAAAAAAGGGAGAAAACTGTACTTGAACAATAAAAAATGTTAAAAATGAAATTAAAAAAAAGAAGCATGGAGAAAGTCAAGGATGAAACTGGAGAAACTCTATATTTACTAATGTAATCTCTCAAAACTTAAAAAAAATATTGCCTGCATATGGTCTCCATGAGGGTGAACTTAACTGGCATCTGTATGCAGTACTTTCCTTTTTAGAAGAGTTTATTCCTAACAGCATTCTGGGACACATTTGCCTTTGCCAACAAGCATCTGAAAAGGAGAATGCTATCTTGGAGATCTTTTAGACACCATTCTCAACTAGGACAATTTCAGAGTACATAAGGAAAGTAGTTTTAGAACAGGATGGAATCTTGTTCCATTTTTCTTATTTCACTCTGACTCAGTCATACTGGCCTCCCTGCTTTATGTCTAACCTGAAGACAGACTCCTCCCTTAGGGACTTTGCATTACTGTTCCTCCTGCATCTGAAGCTCTTCCCCCACAAGTCTGTCTTTCTTATCTCACCTCTTCTGTATTCAAGTGTCAATTTATCACAGAAACCTTTTCTGCCTTCCTATTTAAAACTTGAGATCCTTCTCCCCCGTCCCCAGTCCCAGTACCAGATTTACTTTTCTTAACATTTGCAATCATCTGTCTTATGTTCATTTTTTATATTTTTTTTTGCATCACTAGAATATAAGCTCCATGAAGGCAAAGATTTTTATATGTTTTGTTCATTGGTGGATCCTCAGCAACTAGAAGAGTGGAAACTAAAATATTTGTTGAAAAATGAAACATTGACTGAGTGAATTAATGAATGAATGAGTAAATGGATATTGGGCTAAAGAGCTCTAGATGCAAACTCCCACACTAAATATCCTGTATAAATAAAAGGAATCAAATTTTACCAAAAACTGTTACTGTATAAAATGTAATATGGCTGCTCGTTGCCATGTACCAAAATAACACAAATATTTGTGAGGAAGGAAATAGGTTTCTATTAACAGGAAACCTGATTTGAGGGAGCTGAAAATGTTTCTGCTCCAAGTCAACCTCATCCCCAACACACAGTAAACCACCCACCTCCAAGAAAATTAAAGTCCAAGACCAAATCCAGGGGTTCCCCATTATAGCTTATCTCCCTTGGGAGCTTAATATGCAGGGAGCTTTTATCGCAAACTAACAGGTGGAGCGGGCCATTTTTGCTAATGTTTTGTGTAAATGGAAACATTCAGTAAAATTATGATAACTTTAGTTTTACATATTTTTTTCAATGAAACTTTTTGTGATTTACTATAAAATGTATACTGAATTATTTTTCTTAAATTTTAAACAGACAAATACTGGAAAACTCACTGGAAATTGAAATAAAAGTAATAAAATATGTAAAAATTCCGATTTATTGAAAATATTTTGAAAAGTACGTAAAATGTGTAAAAAAAGAATGAAGTTTTATTTCTTAAACTTCATTGTAAAAAAAGAAGAATGAAGTTTTAGTAGTGTTTTTTGTTGTGTTAATCATATGTAAAAAAGAAAGAATGAAGTTTTAGTAGTGTTTTTTTTGTATGATAATCATTAAAACAGACGTACATACATAATGAACCATTATCTGTGTTAAAGAGACCCAAATTTTGTCCTTTGGAATTCATATATCTGCATGTTAGCATCCTTTTAGAGCATTAAAAAAGTATAAAAATAAACGTTTTTATCCATTACCTGCATTCTACCACTAGTCTACAAAATACGTATTTATACGTGTCCCGCATTCCACCACCAGTCAACGTAAAACGTATAAGTACGTGTCCCGACTACAATGTGTTAAGACAGCTACACACGCCTTCCTCCAGGACCAGGCTCTCTCTCTCTCTCCTATGTGTGCTTGTGAGGTCAGCATGTCATTTGTCTCCCACAGCTCTCTCTCGAACTGGTCTCTGGAGTACACTGCCGGATGGTTGTGCAGGGCAAGCTCCATCTGCAGGGTGCTGGAGCCTGAGGCTGCCTTTGCCCTTAAGGCAGAGGCTTATTCTCCATGTGCTGCTCTCAGCCTCCATATACTGCTCTCAGGGTGAAATAGTAGAAGCAGTCCAGGATCCATGTGCTATGCTGTGCTGGGTCTCAGTGTTTCAGCCAGTGAGGCATATGTTCCGGCATAGGAGTCTGCTTCTGGGAACTGCTTCTGACCATTAGAGAGACCTAAATTCCAAACAGGGCCAGCCTCTGTCAAGTGGGCCTGGCCTCTGTCAAACACCACAAGTACTGCCCAGCTGGGGACTCGAGGCAAGCCAGAGGGCTGAGTGCTCCACACCTGTGTGGGGAAGAACCCAAAGAGCACTGAATAAAGAGATCCCTCAAACCAAGAGAGTGGCTTCTGTGCCTTTGCTTTAAAAAGGGCACTCCCTAAGTCCCATGTGCACAGGAAGCCAGTGAGAGTGTCTGGCTTTCTAACCAATGGCCATGTTTGTCTTTGCCCCTTTTCCAAGCATGGGCAGAAGTTTCCAATAACCCTGGGTGGTGTGTCCAGCTCCCACAGCTCACACAAACACTTTGTAGCTTCTGTCACAAGCTAGTAGATCCAAGGCTGTTCACTATTAAGTCCTAACTCTGGTTTCAATCTTGGGAGCTCTCTGCCCCTCGTCTTGTTAACTGCACTGTGTTTATAGCAGCTTCTTGCTTCAGACAATTCCCCCTTTTCAGGCAGCCCCTCCCTTTGAAGAAGGCAGGCTGCTTTAATCTGATTCTCCATCACCCTTTGGGGGAGGTACTGGCTGTGGTGTATTGGGGTTCCCTCAAACTGGGTCCGTGGCCTTCCAGCAACCTAGGCAGACCCACTCCATTAAAAAATGACTCACCATCATCTTCAACATAATCCTACTTAGATTTATAGGCAACATTGCATATTTTGTGTAGGGCAATAATTTAAGTCAGTCATTGACTTATTTGTCAATGACATCATGAACACTAAAGAATCTTTCTAACTTCTGTGCTAGTAATTTAGCTAGGCACTGAAATGCTGGTGGATTTGGTTGGATCCTGATTATGGGTTTTGTGTTGTTTCTTACCACTGCTACACATTAATAGATCTCCTGTCATTCTGTTTGGTGTCATTAAATTTGCTGTCTGCCACGGCAGTAATGGACAGCATTAGAGCAGATGCTTCTGAAGTATCATTGATAACAGTGTCACAAAGATTGCATGGAGTCAAAGGCCAACAAGCTTGACTGATGAGAAGGATGTTTGGGCAGTTGATATATTGCCTCAGAGAAGGAACTCATATATTTCCTATGCCTCAACAGCTTATGGAAACAGCCAGCCATTTTTAAAGGAAGCCGCAGCTGTGTAGCCATATTTGATCTCTTCGTTTTTGCCACTTTGATAACAGTCATAATTCTCTAATTTAGCTATCTGTGCCTTATTTAGTTTCATGGCTGCTAAATTTGAGTCTTCCTATATTTTCCTCATTGAAGCTGCTTCTCAGCACATGTGGTTTATAATGCAGAGAAGTCTGACTTACAGTATTACCTGACTAGGCTCCTTTTGCCATTCTGTATGCTGTCAAGTTAGACTATTAGGAGAATTTTTAAATAGAGCATTCCTAGATTATCAAAATAATCAAAGTCCTGCTACTTCCCAGCAAAAAACTCCTGTATTACACTATTATGAACTACTTGGTGTTGAGGTTTTTATAGTAATAACTGTTTTTGAAGAGTATCAAAATACTTGTGATTTCATATAATCATATATTGTGTGGAACATAAAAGATTATCCATTTTAATGACCTTATTTTTAGATGAGGAAATTAATGTCCCAAAACGGTAATGTTTTTAAGCAAGATCGTGAAGGATTTAACTATAACTAATAAGGAAGTAGACTCTAGAACACTTGGGAAAGATGGCAATAATGAATGCGGGTCCAGGTAGGTCATAGAACTGGTGATTGGATTATGAGGCAATTTCCCTTCTGATGGCTACTATTTTCTGTATGAACTCAAGCGCAAAAGTGCAATGGGATGTAATGGTGTCAAAGTTTGTCACTACATTATTTATATTAATGAAATAATAAAAGCAATAAAATGCTTACCATAAGGGGTTGATAAAATAAATTATAATATGTGTTGATAAATTGCAGTATGTAGAATTTAAAGATTAAAAAATACATATTTATTTTTAGACAAAGGGGAGGGAGGGAGAAAGAGAGGGAGAAAAACATAAATGTGTGGTTGCCTCTTCCATGCCCACAACTGGGGACCAGGTCTGCAACCCAGGCATGTGCTCTGACTGGGAATCTAACCCATGACCCTTTGGTTCAGAGGTAGTTACTCAATCCACTGAGCCACAACAGCTAGGACTGTTGTAGTATGTACCATTTAAAAATCATATTGTAGGAAAATATTTCAGATCGAAGAGAACTATTTACTATATGGTTTACATGAAAATAACATATTTTTATTTTATTTTTTTTAAATTACTTTATTGTTGTTCAATTACAGTTATTTGCATCCTCTCCCTCCCCTCCCCCC
>PVJI01023343.1:0-23730 GCA_004026765.1 Micronycteris hirsuta
GTTCCCTGCAGATCTCTCCTCATTTGTTCAAGCAAGTTCGTTAATTTTTCGTCGAATTCTGAAAGCATCCTTATTACAAGGGATTTGAACTGTGCATCTGATAGGTTGGCTATCTCTTGGTCGGTTAGCTCTGGGGTTTTGATCTGTCCCTTTCTTTGGGCCATTTTTCCCCCTCGGTGAACCTGTTACTGTAAGGGGGGCGGAGTCTTGGGGATCCCCTGTGCAGGGAAGTTCCCGGTAGTTGTGCTGGGACCTTAGCCTCTGGGGGCGGGGCCTGAACGCACAATGGCGCCTTCTCCGCTCTCCGCACCCACACCACCTCCTGCAAGCACTTCTGGCCCCTCTGCCCTGACTCCGGGGGTCGCTCCGGAGTCGGTGTACGAGCTGCCCAGCTCCAATCCCCTGAGGGTCTCCCCAGCGAACTTTCCTATGAGGCCAGGCGTTCCTCCGGTCGCGGACTCCACCCCTCACTTGCTCTCAATCTGCGCCGTTGATTTGTGCCCTGCTTTCTTTCAGGTTCTCTCTGCACACGAATGCAGACCTGCTGAGTCCACCGGTCTCTCGGCCCTGCTGGGTCCGGATGAGCCGGGCGCAGACTGAGCTTCAGTCGGGCCCCGTCTGGGTGTGCTGCAGCCCCGCGGGGACCGCCCCTCCAACCGCGGACCTGCCGTCTGCTCACCTGCTCGCCGCGGGGTCGCAGAGCACTCTCCCTTCGCTCTGCACCTTCTGGCTCGCCAAACTTGATGAATGTATCTTCTTTAATTCCTTGGTTGTCGGACTTCCTCTCAATATGATTTTCTGTCAGATCTGGCTGTGTTTGGATGTGTATATTTCTTTTTTTTCCCTTGTTTGGTTGTGCGAGGCAGTACGGTGCATTCACCTATGCCGCCATCTTAGGAAGTCCAAAAGTAATTTTCTTAGTAATTTGGTTTAGTTTCAAAAATTCTTTTAGAAAGTAGTTATGGTGACTCTAAAATTCCAATAGTAGTGTTTGTAATTCTTAAAATATTCTAGAAAACCTGAGAGAGGAACATTTAAGATTATTTCAATCATTGCAACGGTTTATTAGTTGCACATCTTTTCATGGGTACTCCATCATGTTTAAATGTTAGTTCCACAGAAGCTACTTTGGAATACTTTCCAGATGTTAGAAAATGTCTGTGTTAGAGGGATGGAATGTTGGTGGGGTGCTATAAAAACTGAAATGGGAGAGGCTCTAACATCTGTGTTCTGATATTAGGTTTGCCACTTCTAGGCTTCTGACTTTGAGTAAATCACTTCTCGTTGTGTCACTTCTATCATTTATATAGCTGGGAATATTTACCTAACTACTTCCTTGAGATGTCTATGCAGATCAAAGATATTTATTAAATATTTATTTATTTACTTCTCTATACCAGAGAAAAAGTTTTACCTAGTTATAAGCTCTGAAGATCATTTGTCATGTGAGGTTTCATAAGAAAATGAAATTATTTATTGCAGTAATGAAATCAAAAATGAGCCTGGCTGGTGTAGCTCAGTGGATTGAGTGTGGGCTGCAAACCAAAGGGTCGCCAGTTCGATTCCCAGTCAGAGCACATGCCTGGGTTGCAGGCCAGGTCCCCAGTAGGGGCCAAGTGAGAGGCAACCACACACTGATGTTTCTCTCCCTCTCTTTCTCCTTCCCTTCCCCTCTCTTTGAAAATAAATAAATAAAATCTTTTAAAAAAAGAAAACAAAAATGATAGTTTGGCATCCTTTTTTGTTTAATACTAAAATACGTATTAATATCCGTACTTTAAATTCTGAATTCATAAAGCAAAAATCAGCATAACAATATTTAACATGTTTGAAATTTTTTTTAAGATTTTATTTATTTTTAGAGAGGGGGACGGTAAGGAGGAGAGGGAGAGAAACATCAATGTGTGGTTGCCTCTCCTGCACCCCCTGGTGGGGACCCGGCCCACAACCCAGGCATGTGCCCTGACTGAGAATGGAACCAGTGACACTTCGGCTCACAGGCCGGCGCTCAGTCCACTGAGCCACATCAGCCAGGGCTATGTTTGAAATTTTAAAATGCCTAAATATATTACAAAATATCAAGAAATATCATTTATAGAAACAAATGTGGCTATAATAAAGAAGATAATAAAGAGTGCTAACAAGGATATGGAGTAATTGGAACACTCTTACACTGCTCGTTGGGATATAAAATGGTGCAACCATTTTGGAAAACAGTCGGTCAGTTAATCAAAAAATTAAACATGGAGTTATCACATGACCCAGAAATTCCCTTCATGTATTTAGCCAAGATAAATGAAAACCTATGTCTACATAAAACTTGCACACAAATGTTTATAGTGCCATTATTTATTCATAATAGCCCAAAAGAGGAAATAACAGAAGCATCTATCAACTAATGAATCAATAAGTAAATTTTAGTATATCAAAACAATGGGCCCTGGATGGTGTAGCTCAGTGAATTGAGTGCAGGCTGGGAACCAAAGGGTCCCAGTTCGATTCCTAGTCGGGGCACATGCCTGGGTTGCGGGCCAGGTCCCCAGTGAGGGCCATGTGAGAGGCAACCATACATTGCTGATTCTCTCCCTCTCTTTCTCCCTCCCTCTCTCTAAAAATAAATAAATAAAATATTATAAAACAAACAAACAATGGGCTATTATTCAGCAATAAAAAGAAATTAAGTACCGATATATGCTGCAACATGGATGAACCTTGAAAATAATATCTTAAGTGAAAGAAACCCATCACAAAATACTACGCATTTCATAATTCCATTTACATAAAATGTCCAGAACAGGAAAATCTATACAGACAGAAATTAGATGAGTAATTGCCTGGAGCAGGCAGGGCCAGGAAGAGGGTGGGTGATGGGGAGTGACTGCAAAGGGCACAGGATTTCTTCTTTGGAATGATGAAATTGTTCTAAAATTTATTGTAGTGATGGTTGTGCAACTCTGTGAATATATTAAAAAACATTGAACTGGCTTAATCATATGTTATATGATTTATGTCTTAATAATGCTCTTATTCAGTAAAAAAAATCCATACCTAGCAAAAGAACCCTTAAAAAATTGAAGTCCCCACAAAAAGTTATACCCAGGAAAAAAAAAAGCCTAGAGGAGTAATTGCTATCACACTTGCCTTATAGGAAATAAAAGAAAGTTCATCAGGCTGAATAGATATTGTAACTGAAACACCAGTGAAAATAATTACATAGGAAAATATAAAATACAATATAAATATATTTTTCTTTTTTCACAAGTGATTTAAAAGGCATCTGCATAAAACAGTAATTATTAAAATATTGTTAGGTTTAGAATATATAAAGATATATTGTCTATGATAATAATAGCACAAAGGAGGAGAGAGGAAAGGGAGCTATATTGAAGCAGTTTCTGTATACTACAAGAAATAAATTGGCATTAATGTGAAGTACATTGCCTTAAGATGTATATTTTAATACCCAGAGAAACAACTAAGAAAATAATTCAACAAATAGAGTAAATAAAGAGAATTAAAATGGTACACTAGAAAATATCTAATGCAAAAATAAGCAATAAAGAAATAGAGGAGAAAAATACAGGAGACATACATATAGAAAATTGCAGTTATAAGTAATTATACTTATATTATAACCAATAACTACATTAAATGTAAATGAAATAAGCATTACAATAAAAAAAGATAACCAGGTTCCATTCCCAGAGTACATGCCCAGGTTTCGGATTCAATCCCCAGTTTGGGCATGGGCGTTTGTGATCCCCGGTCCTGATGCGTGTGGGAGAGAACCAGCCAATGCTTCTCTCTTGCATCAATGTCTCTCTTTCTCCCTTCCTCTCTAAAAAAACAATGACAAAAAAGTACTCAAGTGAGGATAAAAAAATAAATAAATAAAGATTATCAGACTAGATTAAAAACAGGATCTAAGTGTATGCTTTCTAGAACCTATATACTTTAGATTCAAAACACAAATAGGTTGAAAGATGGAAATGGTATACTACATAAACAGTAATGATAAGAGAGCTGAAGTGGCTCTCCCAATGCATTAGTTTGCTATTGTTGTGTAACAAACTACCACTAATTTAGCAGCTTAAAGCAATACCCATTTACCAGCTCACAGTTCTGTAGGTCACAAGACCAATGCAGTTTCTCTGCCTAAGCTCTCAGAAAGCCAAAAGCAAGGTGTTGGCCAGGCTGCCCTCTTAATCCAGAAGTTTTAAGGAAGATCTCCTTGCAAACAAGCAAACAAACAAACAAACAAAAATAGTCTGCTTCCAAATTCAAAGGATCTGCTTTCAAGTTCAGGTTGTTGTAAAGTATGTTAGAAATACACTCACATCAAGGTGGCAGGCCTGGCAGTTATGTCGTTAGAGGGTACAAACTGATACATATATGTAAAGATTAGTAGTATTTATGTGTAAAGTGAAGGAGTTATGATGGCCATGGTCAGAGACACAAGACAGGAGATTGTGAAGGAGAGTAGAAGAAGGCACTGGGGAGTGAGCGGTCCTCTCCCCAAAGGGTTGAGGAGTTGACAGATATGAGGCAAGTATCTCCTCAGGAAAGCAATAATCTCCATTAATTTTTAGAATTACGGACTGTAGTAACCAGATTTCCCTTTAGGCATGGGAGGGTACAAATGTACACTTTAGCAGAGACTAAGGAGTATACCAGGATCATGGGCTAAGCAGATTGTGAGCTCAGGAAATGTAATAGGATCCCTAGTATCAAAGGAAAAAAAGCAAAGATGCCGTGTGTCCAATTTGTGCCTCAGGAGGGGCAGTCTGCAGGCATTGTTTGGATGGAGGTCTGGCACAGGAAGTCAAGTCATTTCCAATGGTGAGGTCTTAGGTTGGGGTGATGTCCTCTGAGGTGATGTCATTTCTAGCAGCAAGCTCCTGGGCCAGGGCAGTGTCACTTAGGATGTGGGACTTGGGATATCCTTTCTAAGGGGATACCCACTCAAGTTGATGTGGGTCTTAGCATTTGCCATGTTTGACTGAAACAATGGTTTACTTGGAGGGTTGGGCCTCTGGATTGTAATCTAATGGAAAGCACCCAGACCAGTGGTAATACCACAGTCACCAGAATGGTGTGCAGCTGCACTTGACAAGTTTCAGAGTTTTGGTGGAACTTTACACTCAAATGGGTCCTATATCAGATGAGCAACTGCCTGGCCTATGTGACAATGTATGGATCATGGGTTCTAGGAAAATATGTACCCTCAATCTGGACTCCAGCCTTTATGGGATGGGCAAGGTCAAAAATTTATAAAGATAAGTTAAGGTATGGGACAGAATAGAGACCCATTTAAGAGTTTATTTAGACTGAAATTTGAAAAAAAATTGAGGAGATCATTTTATCTTTTAGTTAAATGAGCTATTTGGGACCTATTAAGGACATGAAAGTTCTATTGAGTGTCTTTTCCAAGAGCCCAGCATGGTGTATTTTGAAAAGTGAAATGTGCACCTTGGTTACTATTATATTAATAATATTTATAACTCTGAAGGTAATGAGTCCCTGCAAGACCTTATTCTGTGACTAAATATATGGAAAGACATGTATGATTTTGTATTTTGAGTATCTGTGAGGCAAGAGATTCCCACAGTTAAAGAACTTAAAAGAGACCATGTTAAGGCAATGCCTACAAGTTTATAACAAATGTGAAAATGGTAGCATTTTTTGGCTAGAGTGTTAAGATGGCAGTGGCTGCATGAGAGTAGGCCAGGTGCATTGTTTTAGGGGTCCCCTCCTTTGTTAGGCATATCCTGGCTAACTGACAGAAAGCAGGAACATTCCACTGAGCTCCATCATGTATGATGGTTAACAGTGCCATTAACATAGTCTATGAACTCCCATTATTGTTCACTCAGTTAATCCCATGAACTTTCCCAGGTAGTCAAGAGTCTGGAGGAGGGGTGACTTCCTCTAGCACCCTGGCATCTGGCAAGGGGCTGAGGACAGGGGAATCCATCCTCTCTTGCAAGAAGAATATGAGAGAGTGCCCAGGTTTGGTTGCATTCTGTTTTAAGAAGGCCTCTGCAGCCCTGACTGGTGTAGCTCAGTTGGTTGGGTGTCATTCCGCAGGGTGAAGCATCAGCAGTTCAGTTCCTGGACAGATCCCATGCCTGGGTTGCAGGCCAGATCCCTGGTCGGGCAGTTGAGGCCCATATGAAAGGCAGCCTACCGATATTTCTCTCTCACATTGACATTTCTTTCCCTCTCTTTCTCCCTCCCCTTCCCCTCTCTCTAAAAATAAACAAATAAAATATTTAGAAAAGAGAAGAAGACCTCTGTAGCCATGCCAAGTTTGTGTGGTGCTACTGTCATGACTCAAAGCATAATGGGCAGCTGAGTATGGATGGTCACAGACTCAGGGTATGGAAGAACCTCTATTCTTAAGAAAAACCAGTAGGTAGCTAGTCATTTTTGTTTGTTTGTTTCTTTTAATGGTGTATAGCATGAGGTTGAGAGGGACAGTTTTTTGTGTCCAAAGCCCTTGGGGAACACATGACCAGCAGAAGTGGTCCAGAGACTCTGGGAGGTATGAAGAGGTTGCCAAAGTCTCTCTAGTGAAGGAATTTCGTGGTGTCCTAACAAGAGTACCTGCTGATTTTTATTTGGGAGTAAACCCAAAAGGGACTAATAGATGTTGGGTTTGTGTGTCTTTAATGAGTGTGTCTAATGAATCTTCTTAGAGGAGGATATTATCCATGTAATGTCATACCTGTGCTCCTGCAAGAAGGTAGATGGAGTTAATATCTTGTCTGTAAAGAGTGTGTGTGATAGCAACCTGTGATCTACCCCATTGGTAACCTGAAAATATGTTATTTCCTTTCATAGGTAAAGGTAAACTGCAGCTGAGGGACTGTCGAAATAGATGCTGAACAAAAAATGATAGCCAAATCTGTAAGAGCAAAATATTTACCAGTTGTTGACTGAATAAAATCAGTAATTTTAATAATATTGGGTATCTGGTATGGGGGCCTTGATTGATGGGAACACAGCATAAAGGCAGTAGTAACCCATCAAGAAGAGAGAAGTACACACGCATACACTCATTCTCTCTCTCTCTCTCTCTCTCTCTCTCTCTCTCTCTCTCTCTCTCTCTCTCTCTCTCCTCTTCTCTTCTTTTCTCCCTATAGACTTAAGAACAGGCAAAATTGGATTACCTAATGGGGAAGCAATGGGGAATAATCACTGCTTTTTTAGTTAGGTTTTACATAATAAGTTTTAATACTTGACCTCCCTGTTTTAACTTACAGTGAGCCAGGCTCACTATTTTAACTGAGGGTCCAGGGGTATCCCACTTTTTAAATTTTTTTATTTTGAGAGAGCGAGGAAAGGGGCAGAGAGAGAGGGAGAGAGAGTGAGAGAGAGAGAGAGAGAGAGAGAAAGAGAGAAACATCAATTTGTTATTCCACACATTTATGCCTTCATTGGTTGATTCCTATATGTGCCCTGAACAGGGATTGAACCCGTAACTGTGCCATATCAGGTCAATGCTCTAACCCACTGAGCAACCCAGCCAGGGCAGGTACCATTTTCAAGCCAATTTATGTCAAAGACTTACATTAATTTTAATTTATTATTTATTGTGCCAGAGCATCTATGTCCAATAAAGAATATTTTAGGGCAATGGATATTGTGACTTTGCAAAGACTATAGTTAGCATGAGGCATACCCTTTTTCTTTATGTTTTTTAAATTAAATCTTTATTTTATTTTTTCCATTACCACTTAGTCCCTTTATACCTCCTTCCCCTCCAGCAATCACCACACTGTAGTCTATGTCCTTGAGTCCTTTGTGCTTTTTGCTCAATCCATCCATCATCTCTCCTCCACCCCACCCCCAGTCTAGCTTTCATCCTGCTCTCCATCTATGAGTCTGTTCCCATTTTCCTTGTTAGCTCAGTTTGTTCATGAGATTCCACATATGAGTGAAATTATATGGTATTTGTCTTTCTCTGACTGATTTATTTCACTTAATGTTCTCTAGGTTCATCTATACTGTTGCAAAGGGTAAAATTTTCCTTTTTACAGCCAAGAATTCCATTGTGTAAATGTCTTATAGTTGTTTTATCCACTCATTTACTAATGGACACTTGGGCTGCTTCCATATCTTGGCAATTGTAAATAATGCTGCAATGAACATAGGGGTGCTTATGTTCTTTTGAATTAGTGTTTTGGGTTCCTTCTGATATATTACAAGAAGGGGAATTGCTGGGTCAAAAGGCAGTTCCATTTTTAATTTTTTGAGCTATCTAAATACTTCTTTCCACAGTGGTACCAACCTGCATTCCCACCAACATTGCAAAAGGGTTCCCCTTTCTCTACATCCTCGCGAGCATTTGTTGTTTGTTGGTTTATTGATGATAGTCATTCTGACAGGTTTGAGGTGATACCTCATTGTGCTTAAAAGCATGGGTAGTATGGACATTTTAATGATGTTAATTTTTCCTATCCATGTACATGATATGTGCTTTCACTTATGTCTATCTTCTTCAATTTCTTCAGTGTACTATAATTTTCTAAGTACAGGTCTTTTACATTCTTGGTTAGGTTTATTCCTAGGTATTTTATTATTTTTGAAGCAATTGTGAATAGGATGGTTTTCTAATTTCCCTTTCTGTTAGTTCATTATTTGAATAGAAACGCAAGTGATTTCTGGATATTAATTTTGCATCCCATACTTTGCTGAATTCATTTATCAGTTCTAGTACTTTCTTGCTGGAATCTATGTAGAGTATCATGTCATCTACAAATAAAGACAATTTTATTACTTCCTTTCCAATTCGGATGCCTTTTATTTCTTCTTCTTGTCTGATTGCTATGGCTAGGACTTCCAGTACTGTGTTAAATTAGAGAGGTGAAAGTGGACATCCCTGTCTTATTGCAGATCATAAGAGGAACATTTGTAGTTTTTACCCACTGAGTATGATGCTGGCAATGGACTTGTCATACATGGCCTTTATTATGTTTAGGTACATTTCCTTTAATCCCACTTTGCTGAATGTTTTTATCATAAATGGGTGCCAGATTGCCTTGGCTGGTGTAGCTCAGCGGATTGAGTGCAGGCTGGGAACCGAGGGGTCCCAGTTTGATTCCCAGTCAGGGCACATGCCTGGGTTGCAGGCCAGGTCCCTAGTGAGGGCCATGTAAGAAGCAACCATACATTGCTGTTTCTCTCCCTCTCTTTCTCCCTCCCTTCCCCTTTCTCTAAAAATAAATAAATAAAAACTTAAAAAATAAATAGGTGCCAGATTTATCAAATGCTTTTCTGTATCTATTGATATAATCATATGGTTTTCATCCTTCATTTTATTCATGTAGCAAAGCACATTTATTGATTTGTGAATGCTGTACCAACCTTGCATTCCCAGAATAAATCCCACTAGATCATGATATATGATCTTTCTGATGAATTGCTGTGTTCAGTTTGCTAATATTTTGTCTATGTTCATCAGGGATATTGGCCTATATATTTTTTTGTTTTTAGTGTCTTTATATGGTTTTGGAATTAGGATATGCTGGCCCTCATAAAGTAAGTTTGGGAACCTCCCCTTTTCTTGAATATTATGAAATGGTTTGAGGAGAGGTGTTAGTTCTTCTTGTAATCTTTGGTAAAATTCACATGAGAAGCCATCCAGTCCAGGGCTTTTGTTTGTTGGGAGTTTTTTTATTACTGCTTCAGTTTCACTAAGTATAGTCTGACTATTCAGATTCTCTCATCCTCCTATTTTATTTTTGGAAGATTGTATGATTCTAGGAATTTATCTATTTTGTCCAGGTTGTCCTGTTTGTTGGCATATAGCTGTTCATAATATTTTCCTATAATCCTTTGTATTTCTTTGGTATCAGTTCTCATTTCTCCTCTTTTATTTGTGAATTTACTTATTTGAGGTTTTTCCTTTTTTCTTTTTTTTTAACTTTAGATGTTTTTTCTATTTATTTTATTGTTGTTCAGATATAGTTGTCCTGCATTTTTCCCCATTGATCACCCCTATCCCATTCCCCTTCACTCCTACAGTCAATTCCCTCCTATGCCTGTGCCCATGAGTCCTCTATTCATGTTCCTTTGCTTGACCTTTCTACTTCTTTCTTCATTATCCCCCTACCGCCTCCTGTCTGGTCACTGTCAGTTTGTTCTTTATTTCCAAGTCTCTGTTTCTATTTTGATCATTTGTTTATTTTGTTGATTATGTTCCACTTCTAGGTGAGATGATATGGTATTTGTCTTTCACTGCCTGACTTATTACTCTTAACATAATGCTCTCCAGTTCAATCCATGCTGTCACAAAGGGAGTTCCTTCTTTCTTCTTGCCAAATAGTATTCAATTGTGTAAGTGTACCACAATTTTTTGATCCACTCATTTACTGATGGGCACTTAGGCTGTTTTCAGCATTTGGCTATTGTAAATAAGGCTGGTATGAACATTGGCATGCATAGGTTCTTTAGAATTAGTGATTCAGGATTCTTAAGGTATAGTCCCAGCAGTGGGATCACTGGATCAAAAGGTAGTTCCATTTTTAGTTTTTTGAGGAAATTCCATACTATTTTCCAGAGTGGCTGCATCAGTCTTCATTCCCACCAACAGTGTACTAGGGTCCCTTTTCTCCACAACCTTACCAACACTTGTTGTTTGTTGACTTGTTTAGGATGGCCATTCTGACCGGTGTGACGTAGTATTTCATTGTGGTTTTAATTTGCACTTTTCTAATGGCTACTGATGTTGATCATTTTTTCATGTGTTTTTGGGCCCTCTGTATGTCCTCCTTGGAGAAGTGTCTGTTCAGATGCTTTGCTCATTTTTAAATTTCATTGCTTATCTTCCTGGTGTGAAGTCATGTGAGTTCTTTTTTTTTAAGATTTTTATTTATTTATTTATTTTAGAGAGAGTAAGGGAGGGAGAAAGAGAGGGAGAGAAACATCAATGTGCAGTTGTCTCTCATGTGTCCCTTGTTGGGGACCTGGCCTGCAACCCAAGCATGTGTCCTAACTAGGAATTGAACCAGTGACCCTTTGCTTCACAGGCCAGGGCTCAATCCACTGAGCCACACCAGCCCGGGCTCATGTGAGTTCTTTATATGTTTTAGAGATCAAACCCTTGTCTGAAGTATCATTGGCAAATATATTTTCCCATATGGTTGATTCCCTTTCCATTTTGTTGATGCTTTCTTTAGTCATGCAAAAGCTTTTTATTTTGATGAAGTCCCATTTGTTTATTCTTTCCTTTATATCCCTTGCCTTGGGGGATGTATTGGTGAAAATACTGCTGCTTGGGATATGTGAAATTTTCCTGCCTATGTTTTCCTCTAGGACTTTTATGGTGTCATGACTTATATTTAAGTCTTTTATCCACCTTAAGTTTATTTTGGTGTATGGTGTAAGTTGGTGGTCTAGTTTCATTTTTTACGTGTAGCTGTCCAGATCTCCCAGCACCATTTATTGCAGAGGCTCTTTTTACTCCATTTTATGTTCCTGCCCCCTTTTTCAAATATTAACTGACTATCCCTGGCTGGTATGGCTCAGTGGGTTGAGCTTGGGCTGTGAACCAAAATGTCACCAGTTCACTTCCCAGTCAAGGCACATGCCTGGGTTGCAGGCCAGGTCCCCAGTACGGGGCACACAAGAGGCAACCACACATTGATGTTTCTCTCCCTCTCTTTCTCCTTCTCTTCCCCTCTCTCTAAAAACAAATAAATAAAATCTTTAAAAAAATATTAACTGACTATATTGACATGGGTTCATTTCTGATCTCTCTATTCTGTTCCATTGATCTGCGTCTGTTCTTATGCCAGTACCAGACTGTTTTGATTACAGTGGCCTTGTAATATAGTTTGATATCACATATTGTGATCCCTCCTACTTTGTTCTTCTTTCTCAGAATTCCTAAGGCTATTCAGGGTCATTTATAGTTCCATATAAATTTTTGAAATATTTGTTCTATATCTGCGAAATATGTCATTGGTATTTTGATAGGGATTGTGTTGAATCTATAGATTGTTTTGGGTAGTATGGACATTTTGATGTTAATTCTTCCAATCCAGGAACACGGTATATGCTTCCATTTATTTGTGGCTTCTGTAATTTCTTTCTTCAGTGTTGTATAGTTTTCTGAGTACAGCTCTTTCACTTCTTTGGCTAAGTTTATTCCTAAGTATTTTATTTTCCTTGTTGCTATAGTAAATGGATTATTTTTCTAATTTCTGTTTTGATATTTCATTGTTGGCATACAAAAATGCCTTCAATTTCTGAATATTGACTTTGTATCCTGCTGTTTTGCCAAATTCATTTATTAGGTTGAATAATTTTTTTGTGGAGCCTATAGGGTTTTGTATGTGCACTATCATGTTGTCAGTGAATAATGACAGTTTTACTTCCTCTTTTACAATTTGTATGCCTTTTATTTATTTTTCTTGTCTGATCTCTGTGGCTAGACCTTCCAATACTATGTTGAATAGGAGTGGTGAAAGCAGACACCCTTGTCTTGTTCCTGTTCTTAGGGGGAAAGATTTTATTTTTTGCCCATTGAGAATGATCTTGGCTGTAGGTTTCTTGTATATGGCCTTTATTATGTTGAGGTATGCTGCCTCTATTCCCACTTTGCTGAGTTTCTTTTTTTATCATAAATGGGTGCTGTATTTTTTATCAAATGCTTTTACAGTATCTATTGATATTATCAAGTGATTTTTGTCTTTTGTATTTTTATGTGGTGTATTACATTTGTTAATTTGCATATATTGCACTATCCTTTGCATCCCTCAGATGAATCCCACTTGATCACGGTGTATGACCTTTTTAATGTATTGCTGGATGCAGTTTGCCAATATTTTGTTGAGGATTTTAGCATCCCTGTTTATCACTGGTATTGGCTTATAGTTTTCTTTCTTTCTTATGTCTTTTTTTTTAACTTTTTTATTGTTGTTCAAGTACAGTTGTCTCCATTTTCCCCACCACCCCAGCCATCCCCATCTCCCTCCCCTGATCCCCCCACCTTGGTTTTGTCCATGTGTCCTTTATAGTTGTTCCTGAAAACCCTTCCCCAAATAGCCGCAGCAGTTTTGAAAAAGAACAAAGTAGGAGGGATCTTTGTTATGTCTTTATCTGGTTTTGGAACTAGGATAATACTGGTCTCATAAAAAGAGTTTGGGAATCTTCCCTGTTCTTGGATTTTTTGGAATAGTTGGAGAAGAATTGGGGTTAGCTCTTCTCTAAATGTTTGGTAAAATTCTCCTGTGAATCCATCTTGCCCAGGGCTTTTGTGTGCCAGAAGTTTTTTGATTACTGCTTCAATTTCACTAGCTGATATCAGTCTATACAAGCTTTCTGCTTCTTCTTGACTCAGTTTTGGAGAATTATATGTTTCTAGAAATATGTTCATTTCACCCAGGTTTTCAAATTTCTTGGCATATAGTTGTTCATAGTAATTTCTTATGTTCCTTTGTATTTCTGTGCTGTAGGTTGTAATCTCACCTCTTTCATTTCTGATTTTATTTATTTGGGTCATCTCTCTTTTTTTCTTGATGAGTCTGGTTAAATGTTTGCCAATCTTGCTTACCTTTTCCAAGAACCAGCTCTTGGATTCATTGATCTTTTGTATCTTTTTATAGAATTTATTTCATTTACTTCTTCTCTGATCTTTATTATTTCCTTCCTTCAACTCACTTTGAGCTTTGTTTCTTGTTCTTTTCCAAGTGCCTAAAGTGTTAAGTTAGAGTGTTTATTTTAGCTATTTCTTGTGTTTTTAAGATAGGCCTGTAATGTGAATTTCCCTCTTAGGATTGCTTTCCCAGTGTCCCACACATTTTGGATGGTTGTGTCCTCATTTTCATTTGTTTAAAGATATCTTCTGATTTCATCTTTGATCTCATTGTTGACCCATTCATTGTTTAATAACATGTTATTTAGCTTCCATATCTTGGCATTTTTTTATTGTTCTTCTTGTGATTGATTTCTAGTTTCATAGCATTTTGGTCAGAGAAGATGCTTAATATGATTTCAATCTTTTTAAATCAATTGAGACTTGTTTTGTGTCCTAACATGTGGTCTATCCTAAAAATTGTTCCATGTACATTTGAATAGTATATATGTTCTGCTGCTTTGGGGTGAAATGCTCTGGAGATGTCAGTTAAATCCATTTGATGTAGTGTGTTATTTAAGACCACTGTCTCCTTGTTGATTTTGTCTGGAAGATATATCCAGTGAAGTCAATGGGCTGTTGAAATCCCCAGCTATGACTCTATATCTATCAATCTCTCCCTTTATGTCCATCAATATTTGCTTTACATATTTAGGTGTTCCTATGTTGGGTGTGTAAATGTTTACAAGGGTTATATCCTCCTGTTGGATTGTTCCCTTCATCATTATGTAGTGTCCTTCTTTGTGTCTTACTATAGCCTTGGTTTTAAAGTCTATTTTTATATATAAGTACTGCTACACCAGCTTTTTTTCCCTTTCCATTTGCATGAAGTGTCTTTTTCCCCATCCTTTTACTTTTAGCCTATGTGTATCTTTTGATCTGAGATGGGTCTCTTGGAGGCAGCATATATATGAGTCTTGTTTTCTTATCCATTCAGCTACCCTATGTCTCTTGGTTGGAACATTTAAGCCATTTACATTTAAGGTGATAATTGATACTTATTTAGTTTCGTTTTATTGTTCAACTATTTTCCTCTGTGTTTTTTTTTCTTTCTTTCTCCTTTTCTTCTTCTCAAAACAAGCCCATTAACATTTGTTGCAGTATTGGTTTGGGGTTAACAAACTCCTTTCACTATTTATTGTCTGGGAAGCTCCTTATTTCTCCTTTGATTTTAAATGATAGCCTTGCTGGGTAAAGTAGCCTTGGTTGTAGGTCCTTGATTTTCATCACCTTGAATGTTTCATGCCACTCCCTTCTGTCCTGAAATGTTCATGTTGAGAAATGAGATGACAGTCTAACTGGTGCCCTTGTAGGTAAATACCTGATTTTTTCTTGTGGCTTTTAGGATTCTCTCCTTATCTTTAAGCCTTGTCACTTTAATTATGATGTGTCTCGGTGTAGGCCTCTTTGGGTCCAACTTGTCTAGGACTCTCTGAGCTTCCTAGACTTGTGTGTCTTTTTCCTTCACCAGATTAGGGATGTTTGGGGGTCATTATTTCTTCAAATACGTTCTTGATCCCTTGCTTGGTCTCTTCTCCTGGTATTCCCATGATGTGGATGTTGTTATGCTTCATGTCCAAAATGTTTCTTAAGCTCTCCTCATTTTTTAAATTCTTTTTTCTTTTACCTGCTCTGCCTGGGTGTTCTTTTTTCTATCTTGTCTTCCAAATCCCTGATTCAATCCTCCCCTTCATGTAACTTGCTGTTTATTCCCTCCAGTGTATTATTTCAGATACTTCATTCTTTATTTCTGACTGATCCATTTTTATGGTTTCTGTGCCTTTTTTGGTGCTATTGAGTATCCTTATAATCATTACTCTAAACTCTCTGATAAATTGCTTGCCTCCATTTCATCTAGTTCTTCTAGAAAATTCTCTCATTCTTTCATTTGGGGCCTGTTTCTTTGCCTTCCCACTTTGGCTGCTTCTTTGTATTTTCTGCCTTAGTTGTTAATCTAATCAGTGGTATAACCTCAAGCTGTAATCAGCAGTGTGACTTAAGCATCACAGAATTGGGCAGAGTAATTGCTGTTGGCAGGGTTCTTGCTTCCTCTCAGGCCAATGCCACTTGGAGAGGAGTGCTCTGCCTGAGAAAGATGGCTTTTGCAGTATGGAGAATGACTCAGCACAGGAATACTGGTGGTTGCTCCTTCAGTTCTCTCTCCACAGCCACCAGCCCCAAACTCTCTTCTAGCATCTTTGGTTCACTCTGCCTTCCTTCTGCTTCAGCCCAGGGTATGTGGCTGCAAACAGAATTTTGTGTGTTTTGGTCCTTTAAGAGGCTCTCTGCATCCTTAGCTGTCTTTCTCTGACAGACAGAAACCCTGCTGCTTTTCATATTGTTATTTGGGTTTCTTTACTGGTTCTGGTGCTGTAGCTTGGGGTTTAGACCCCACAATTCTCACCCCACCCAGCCACGAAATATCCCTCCAGAACTTCAGCTGCCACCCATGGGAGCCCAGCCAGCCCTCTTGTGCCTCCTCTATGCTGCTTACCAATCTTTCTGTGGTCATTGTAAGGTTTCTCTACAGCTAGTGTCAGTTGGTAATTCAGGATGATTTCTTTACAATTTAGCTGTAATTCCAGATTGTTCCTGGGAGGAGGCCAGGGTAGTTTCCACACACTCCTCTGTCATCTTGAATCTCTCTTTTTCTTAACTTTATATTTAGTTACCTTCTTAAGGTTATAGGAAATACAATGTTTAAATTTAGTCATCAGCAGGTCCTTATAGCTCCCCAGTTACAACTATAATTTAAAACTCATCTTGATTAAGTTCATAAAGTTCTTGTCAATTGGTGTATTTTAGGAAATATTAAGGTTAATTTAGATCCAAGGTTGTAGAGGCACAAAAGCCAACCAGTATTCTTTTTATAATTTTGTTATATAAATTCTTTAATATATAAATTTTGGATTTCCAATTGGATCAAATTATGGGACTTTATTTTAATGTGGTTATATACTATATATACTACTCATTATTACATATTTATATTACAATATTACATATACCTACCAATTTATTTACAATTCTTTTCTCTCCTGTATCTAGGGGTTTGTGTTAAAATCAATAAGCAATCTAGGACTAACATTATGTTTGTTAGACCTGGCATTTACTCAGTACATAATGTTTAAAGTTTGCATTTTTCCCCTAAAGTATCAGTGTTTTTCCCTTTTTCCTTTACTTTATTTTTCCCTCTGTTTTAGGCTTGTAGCCTCTCACAGTCTCTAGTTTTAGTATCTGAATCATACGAGGTAAAGAAGGAATCTTGTGCCTCCAGGGAGCCTCTCCCGGGGACAGTGCCTGTCCCCATTAAACTTTTTTTTTCATTTAGAATGGCCTTTATTGCTAGGTGGCTAAACTCTTCCCCCACCTTTTTCCTTTTTGATGTTTACCTGATATGCTCCTGATGGCCTCTGCTGTGAGTGGTGACCACTTTTTCTAGGATATCCTGATCAACCTCACAGGGGTTGGGGTCGACATCTAGGAAAGCAATGGTGTCTCCGGCTTTATCTTTTAAATTTTTGGTTTTGTGACAGTTTGGTTTGAAGAAGGAGACTCTTAGCATGTCCACAGGCAGCAATATTTAAGCGTAACCAATCACATTGACCTGGAGATTTGTAATCTCAAATTAGCTGAGAAACGTCTCAGGTGTTTTAGGAGGGAATGGGATTAAAGTACCCCTTCTCCTCTACTCCCCTTTTTTAATTAAACATTGAGCAACAGGTCTCCAAGGATGGAATCCCTTACATCCCATTTGGTCAGGGAACAAATTGGGACAGCAGCAAAGCAAGCAACAAAACAAGATTTGCCTCCAAAACAATTTACATTTGGGTGCCATGGTTTGTCGTGAAAAGTTATCCTGAGCTTCATCACCAGCAGATCCCTATAGCTCACTGGGACCAATAACTGGACTCCTCACCAGAGACTCACTCTAGATGGGCAGGCCAATGCCTCAATCACTTATGGGAAAGGGAGTTTCTGGCAGGGAGCCAAGGGCCCACTGCTGTCTTAGCTTTGGTGGGTCAGTTGATGAGACTTAACACCCAAAATGGATGATCTCATCAGAGGAAGCCTCTCTTTATTCCCTTGGGGTGGGGTAGAGTGGAGGGGCTTGGTCTTGTAAATTGTCAGACATCAATTAACCATAACATAAGGGTTCATTTATGGAATCTCCAGTCTGTTTTATTGATCTATATTTCTATCTTTATGTCAGTATCACTGTCTTGGTAACTGTGATTTTATAGTAAGTTTTGAAATATGGAAGCAAAAATTCTCCCATTGACTCTTTTTTTTGTTTAAATTTTTCTTAGGACTTAAGAGCTTAGACTTAAAAATCACAGGCTGAGGTTTTCATAAGGTCAGTGGTCCAGCTCTGGTAGGGCAAGTCTATCCCTCATCTAGGCCACAGGTACAAGCCGAGACATCTCCCATCCCACCCCCCACTTCTGGCATCTTCTCAACAAGGCCTTGAAGTGGAGGCACTGTGTTTGTGGTGCAGTGACTCCCCAACCTGGAGGCAAGAAAAAGAGATGTAATGAGTACTGCTATGCCAGGCACCACACAAGGCACTTTTAAGCATTTCCTCAGTTAATCCCCACACCAACCCCATGTCTAGGTAGGGATCCCCATTTTATGGATGAGGATCTTGAGGCTTGGAGAGGTTAACCAACTTCCCCAAAGCCATAAAGTTCACAGGTCTCAAAAGATCTTCCAGCCCTTCCCACTCTGCCACATTGAATTCTTTCTCTCTTTAATCTAGCCTCAGTATCCCAGAAGAAGTTCATTCTTAATACCCATGTCCCTTGTTTTGTCCTGGTCCCTCTGACTGTGGGCACTCCAGTCTCAACACTGGTTACATAGGGTGCTCTTGGGGAGGGGTTAGCATGGGGCCTCTGATGCCCAGCCAGTCCCAGACTATACTCAACTTCAGTCTGGGACATGTGAAAAGGTCCAGGGTTCCTGCCTAGGAAAAGCACTTCCTTGGGTCCCTGTCAATAGCGGTTCACATAGCTGTGATGTGGCTCCCATGCATATTCCACGGGATCATAGACAATGCCCGCAGGCTCGGAAAACTACAATTGGCTCAACTCAGCATTGAGCCAAAGCTCCTCCTCCAGGAAACCCTCAGCCAAGGGTTTAGGGAAGGGCCAAGGCTCCAACTGGGCACCTGCAGTCTCATGGAAGGGCCCAGTGGAAAAGCTTGGGGCACAGCCATGTCATTGTCACTGGTCTAGCTCCCCATTTGGTTTCCCCTGATTCCTTACCCTGCCCTCAAGCACAGAGAATAGTTGGATTCATAGTCTACTTTGTTTAGGGAAGGAGATTCCCATTGACTCTTTTTCAAAGTTATTTTGGCTATTTTGGATTCTTTGCATTAGCATATGCATTTTAGGATCAGTTTGTTGATATCACCCCCCCCCAAAAAAAAAGGCTGCCGGAATTTTTATAGGGAGTCCATTCAATTCATACATCAATTTGGTGAGAGTTGCCATCTTAACAATATTGAATCTTTCAATTCATGATAAGGAATGTATTTTCATTTATGCAGGTCTTTAATTTCATTCAGCGATATTTTTATAGTTTTTGCATATGTCTTACACTTTTTTGCTAATTTATTTTGAAGTATTTTATTCTTTTTGATGTTATTGTGAAAGAATTGTGTTCCTAATTTCATCTATATTTTTATTGCTATTATATAGCAATTCAATGTAGAAATGATAGTCTTCTCAACAAATAGTGCTATGACAATTGGATATCCACAAGCAAAAATATAAATTTAGATCTTTATCTCATATCATACATAAAAAATAAACTCAAAATGGATAAGAGCTAAAGTAAATGCTAAAACTATAAAACTTTTAGAAATAAACATAGGGAAAAGTCTTTGTGATTAATTTTTTGTGGCTGTATGACTGAGGGCCATACCAATTTAATCTATCCACCAACTTTACCAAATTGACATTTATAGAACACTCCAACCAACAACAGCACAATACACATATTTCAAATAGACATAGAAGGTTTACCAATATATACCATATTTTGAGGCCATAAAACGGAGTCTCAATATATTATAAAGGATTCAAGTCATAAAAAGTATGTTTTCTAATGACAATTAAATGAAATTAGAAGTCAATAACAGAAATATTTCTAGAAAATCCTAAAATGTTTGGAAACCAAATAATACGTTGCTATATAAGCGATGAAATCAAATAGGAAATTGTAAAAAATTTTGAACTAAAGGCATTTTAAAACAGTAATGAAAATTTGTGAGATACTTAGAAAGCTGTACTTGGGAGGATATTTATAGTACTAAATGCCAATATTAAAAGAGATATTTCCAATCAATGACCTCAGCTTCAACTTTAAGAAATTAGAAAATAGGAGCAAATTAAACCCAAAGCAAGTGCAAGAAAGAAAATAAATTACAAATCAACAAAATTGATAAACGCTAGCCAATCTTATCAGGAAAAAAAGAGAGAAGAAACAAATAACAATACTACTAATGAGAGAGGTTACATCATTACAGATTTCATAGATATTAAAAGAATAAACAACTTTTATGAATAATATAATGCCAATAAATATGAAAATTTACATAAAATGGAAAAATCCCTGAAAAGACATAACTACCAAAGCTTACTCAAGAAAGAAAAATAACCTATATAACTCTATACCTATTAAAGAAAATTAAATTTGTCATTAAAAAATCATCCCACAAAAAAAGGTCAGATGACTTCATTGGTAAATTCTACTAAACATTTAATGAAGAACTAAACTCCAATACTATACAAACTCTTCCACAAAAAAATGAAGAGGAAAGAATCCATTCTAGCTCATTCTACAGGGTATGTATTGATGTTATCCTGCTATCAAAACCAAACAAGGAAATTATAAGAACAGAAAACCACAAACCAATATCTGTTATGATTATATGCAAAAAATCTAAACAATCAACAAATGGTGCAGATACAACTAGATATCTATATGCAGAAGAATGTATTCTGACCCCTATCTCATGCCATTTGCAAATTTAACTAAAATGGATCATAGAAACAAATGTAAGCACTGTAACTGTAAAACTCTTAAAATAAAAAGAGTAAATCTTTGTGACCTTAGGTTAGGCAAGATTTCTTAAACATGACACCAAAAACACAAAAGAAAAAGTAAATAAATTAGATTTACATCAAAATTTAAAATTCTTGTGCTTCAAAGGACACCATCGAAAAATGAAAAGAGAACCCACAAATGGGAGAAAATATCTGCAAATCATATATCTGATAAGGGGCTTGTATCAAGAATGTATAAAGAGCACTGACCAGTGTGGTTTAGTTGGTTGGGCATCCTCCCACAAAAGCAAAAGGTTACTGGTTTTATTCCCAGTCAGGGCACATGCCTAAGTCATGGGTTCAGTCCCTGGTTGGGGTGTGTATGAAAAGCAACCCATTGATGTTTCTCTCTTACATCAATGTTTCTCTCCCTTTCTTTCTCCATCCTTTCTCCTATCTCTAAAAATAAATAAGACTTCTGGTCAACATGGCAGCATAGGTAAATATGGCTACCTCCTCACAAATGACCTTATAATTGCAACTAAAACATAGAACAACCATCACTCAGAACCATCAGAAATCAAGTTGCATGGAAGTCTGACAACTATGGAATTAAAGAAACCACATCTATCCAAACTGGTAGGAGGGTGGAGATGTGGAACGGGCTAGTCCCATATCCACATGTGGTGGAAAAAAATTCAGGAGGGATATCTTGGGAGTGAGGAATCCCAGTGCCACACCAGGCCTCCCAGCCCAGGGTTCCAGTGTCAGGGAGATAAGAACACATAACTTCTGGTTGCAAAAACCAACAAGGATTGAGTCAGTGGAAGAAACTGCTAGAGTCTTAAGCGGTTTTTCTTAAAGAACCCACACACAGATGTACACATACTCATTCCTTCTGAGCTCCAGCACTAGGGCATCAGCTTGAAAGACACTAGTGGCATACAGGGAAAAACTGAAGTGTCTGGCATGAAGGTGAGCTGAGGGACGGCTTTCTCTCAGACAGAAAGGCAGACAGAGGACATTGTCCTTTTTCTGAGCTCTGTCCCCACAGAGCCACAGAGCTGGCAGGCAGGTGCGATACCTGAGACTCCATCAACCTGGTTAATAATGTTTGTCCTGCCCTGGAGATCTCCTGAGACTCCATCCCACCCAACTTATAGGCCCACCTAAGCTATTAACAGTTATGTTTCCATATGAATGGCTGGTCTTGGCTCATGCTTAATGACTTTCCAAATCTTCTCATATAAGCAACAGCCAGCCCCAGCAAGCCCCTAGCCCCCATACCTCTTGCTAAGTGGCCCCAGGCCCAGCACTAGCAGCAGCCAGCCTAGATTCACAGCTTGACTTCATCTGGGAGTCTCCAAGCCCAGAAAAAGTAGCAGCCATATCAGATTGCTTTATATCTCAGGCAAGGTGGCCCCAGGCAAAATACAGGTGGGGGGCTGGCCTTGGCCTGCAACACCTGCGAAACCCCAGGTTCAGTGCACCCATTGGACAGCTACAGACCACACTGGAGCACCACCACCCTGCTTCTGCACAGCTGATCCTCCACAGAGGGTGGAGGTTGGTGGTGAATGGTCACAGCCAATCCCTGAAACTGACTGGCCTGGGTAAATCCCTCCCAATGATCTGCCAATAACAATCAAGGCTCAACTACAAAAGAAGAGTGTACTCAGCCCACACTAAGGGCACATGTTGAGTAAGCAGCTTGGGTGATAGGGGAGGCTGTGCCACTGGACCCTACAAGACAACTACCACATTAGGCCACACTGCCAAGACACAGAGCCAAAGCAGCTCTACCTAGTACATAGAAGCAAACACAAGGAAGCTTCCAAAATGAGGAGACAAATAAACATGGCCCAAATAAAAGAAAAGATCAGAACTCTAGAAAAAGAATTAAACAAAATGGAGATAAGCAATCTATCAGATGCAAAGTTCAAAACACTGGTTATACGGATGCTCAAGGAATTCAGTGAGAAGCTCAACAGCATAAAAAAAGATCCAGTCAGTGAAGATCCAAAAAGTGAAGAATACACTAATTAAAATAAAGAACAATTTACAGGGAAACAACAGTAGAGTGGGTGAAGCTGAGAATCAAATCAATAATTTGGAACATAAGGAAGCAAAAAACAACCAATCAGAACAACAAGAAGGAAAAAGAATCCAAAAAAGTGAAGATAGTGTAAGCAGCCTCTGGGACAACTTTGAATGTCCAACACTTGCTTCATAGGGGTGCCAGAAGTAAAAGAGAAAGAGCAAGAAATTGGAAATCTATAGACATACAAGTCCAGGAAGCACAGACAGTCCAAACAAGATGGACTCAAACAGTACCACACAAAGACACATCATAATTAAAGTGCCAAAGTTCAAAGATAAAAAGAGAATCTTAAAATCAGCAAGAGCAGACTTCTGCCAAGATGGCGGCGTAGGTGGATGCACTCGCCGCCCGCACATCCAGATTGTCTAAACAACGAACGCAGTAGCGAAAAATTAAACAACCAGAACGGACAGAATCGAACTGAAGGGAAGTCCGACACCCAGGAGGCCCCGCCCCCAGAGGCAACGTCATCCAAAAAGCGACCCAGGTTGCAGGCACCTGCCAGCCGACAAGTGCACCGAGATAAAAAGAATGAAAATGGCCAAAATGAAAGATCAGAACAAATTACAACTAACGGATGACGACATAGTCAACCTATCAGATGCTCAGTTTAAAATGCTTGTAATCAAAATACTAACAAAACTGGAAGATAGGTGGACGCCAATAGTTGAACAGATGAAGAATATGATAAGGATAATGGAGGAAGATTTACAGGGAACCAACAGGAAAAAAAAAGGAGGTTGGATCTCAAACCAATGGGGTGGACCAGAAGGAAGAAACAAGAATTCAAAAAAATGAGGAGGGTCTCAGGAACCTCAGAGACATTTGTAAACGACCCAATATCCAGATCATAGGGCTGCCAGAAGGACAAGAGGAAGACCAAGAAATTGAACGTATTTTTGAACAGATAATGAAGGAAAACTTCCCAGATCTGGCAA
>PVJI01023344.1:0-23691 GCA_004026765.1 Micronycteris hirsuta
TTTATTGACTTGAAAACATGAAACACACTCAGGTTTTGGAATAGCTAGGGGATACCAGATTTTCCAAAGTTACTGGAAAACAGGTGCTATTGTGAGTAGACTTGTGTTCCCCCCGAAAGATTGAAGTCCTGACCCTCAGGATTTGGGCTGTGACCTTATTTGGAAATAGGGTCATTGCAGACGTCATTAGTTAAGATAAGGTCTTACTGGAATAGTGTGGACCTTAATCCAATATGGCTGGGGTCCTTATAAAAAGTGGGAATTTGGACACAGAGACAGACTCACAGGGAGGACAGACGACATGGTGACCCAGGGAGAATACTCCGTGAAGACAGAAGATTGGAGTGATGGATGCACCCGCAAGTGCCGAAGATGCTGCCAGACACCCAGGACCTAGGAGAGAGGCCTGCAGAGGGAGCATGCCCCTGCCCACTCCTTGACTTTGGACTTCTGGCCTCCAGCATTGGGAAGTACGTTTCTGTTTTTAAGCCACGCAACTGGTGTTTTGGCAGACCGAGGAAGCGGATACAGGTTCAATACAAATATTTTTAGAATTGATCACTTAACCTTGCGATAAGTGCTGGGCCTTACCTTTATGTCATGATTATCAGTAATATAGTGATTTATTATATACAGCATGTTCATATGCTTTTCTTAGAACAATGCTTATTTTTTGTTCATATAATCTTTTGTTCCCAAAGATCTTTAAGCGATAACAGTTTGGTCATTGCTAGATATTTATATAAAAAAAAAAATCCCAAGGCCTCGACTGACACTGTCCCCTTCCTCGCCCCCCAAATCACACAGCACATACACAGGCCCCTTGCCTGTCTTGCCTTCACTCTGTGGGGTTCTTGACCAGATGTCCAGGTGACCTTCTCACTAGCAGGAAGCCCTTCCCATCCGTGTTCAAATAAAGATAATATGTACATTTCAAACATTATAGGAGAAATTATATGCTTACAGCATTGACAGAACCAAGAGCTGAGGAGTAAGTGAAAATCTTCTCCATAAATAAGTGAGAAACAAAGTTGAAAGTGTCTAGTTCAATGGCTGGTACATAGTAAGTGCTTATGGGATGTTCACTTCCCTCCTTCCCACCCCTCCCTTGTATACACCCAGGCACTGGAATCACTGTAATGGAAGCAGAGGTCAGGCAGCAAATCCTCTTGTGATATAAAAGGTATGTGGGAGATGCTGAAAGAATTTTGTAAACTCTTTAGACAAAACCGCAGGTTAGACATGCCCAGGGCACGTGGATGTGACTTCTCCCAGCTCTGAGTACCCACGTCACCTTGCCGTTCCTTTAAGCACAGCCGGCCTTGGACACTGTTTACCTGTGTCCACGAATGAGCTCCTCTCACAGACAGTAAGCTCCTAGAGGGCGGGAGTCCTTTTATTCACGTTTTGTTTTGGCCCATAATTACCACATCACTTTGTGTCTTTCCCCAGTGTTCTCCTCAAGGGCAAGTGCGAACATACAGGTTCATTCTTATTGTTTCCTGCTCTTGGCCCCTGGCCAAATTTACGTCCATTTCTAAACCACTTGCTCCACTGTCTTGCCCCCATATTCTCTTCAAGGGCAAGTGCGAACACTCAGGTACATTCTTACTATTTCCTGCTCTGGGCCCCTGGCCAAATTCATGTCCATTTCAAAATCACTCTTGTTTCCAGCAAAACCCTCCTGGAACTACGCTGGTTTCCTTCCTTGGGTCAGAGCTGAGCATTCTAACTTATTCCACACGAAGTGTTTCTACAGTGTACCTCGGTACTGGGTGCCCGGTAGGTCGATAAATAATTGTACGCATTATGATTTGGCATATCATAGTTATAAATTGTGTAGTCCGGTGACCTTTGATGGTCATGAGAGCTCAGCTTGTCTACAGAGAAAAATGCCATGATTGTATGGCAGTACAGGGAATGGCATTAATTGAGGACAGTTAACAAATAAGAAAATAAGGATGCTAGCCACCACTAAAAAAATACCAGTCTCATTTTACAGGGCATAATTTTCTAATGAGTAAATTAAACTGTGAGGCTCAGGGGAGCCACCTCCTTTGATTGCTGGCCTGCCTGATTCACACCAGACCAGGGGTTCGTTTTGGAGGACAGGGGGCAGTTTATAGTGATGCCCTGGAAAGACACAAGTTCAGTTTCTTCACTGTGGCGGCACAGAAGGAAAGCCGAACACAAACCCCGCTTCTCTCCCCTTCCTTCCTCGTTGCATCTCGTCAATTCTAAGAAACACCACTAATGACCAGGCTATATCGGCATTACCTAGTCAAGTAGCCTATTCAGTGCACTCCAAAGGGCACAGACATAATCAAGCATTTGGCTGAATGCACAATTCACACTGAATAGGGCAAATATTTGGATTCAAGTATAGGTCAGCAACAACCAATTGAAATATTAATCAAGGAAGCCCGTGGGAACTAAGTGGACATAAAGGCAGGACAGAGGGAGAGAGAGAAAAGGAGGTTCTCACAGGGTGAGCCTGGGGCCGCCGAGTCTACAGGGGCTGTTAGTCTCTTCCACGGGAAGGTGGGTGCCTTTGCTTGGGAGGTGAGCACAGCCAACCCTAACCGGCTTAGTCTAGCTTCAGAAAGCAGTATGTTCAAACTATTTTGTTTGGTTCCAAAGTGGAATTCATAATTCGCTACAAATGGGTCATGAAACTTTCTCATAGGAACCCCCCTTCCCCAGGCACCCAACTTTATTTCAAAAGAGAATTAGGCTGGAGCCTCTTTGTGGGTTTTTTTTTTTAACTATTGTCCTGGTTGGCTGCCAGGTCACGCCAGGGGAGGTTTGACTGACCTGCAAAGCACTGAGGACCTGGTAACGTCCTTGGCTCCTACCCCCGTCATCCACTCACCCAAGACGCTCAGCAAACCCAGACCTCTGCCGCCCAAAGTAAATGTTTGCCACTCTCACAGCGCATTCATAATGCCTTGCTTTATGGATGGTTTAATTCTCAAACATCCACTCCGCATGTGGGCGTTAATGTGCCCCAGTGCCACACTCGGCCACATCCCTTCCCTCCTGAAAGGGTCAGAAATCCCGATCTCCGAGTTGGCCCGAACACTTGGCTTTCTCAGTAGCCCCCCACCCTTCCCTGCACCAAGTGACTCTCCGGGTCTGGCCCCACTGGCCCCACCCCCAGCTCTTCAAAACCCACCATGAGCAGTGACTGGAAGGAGCCCTCAGTCCCAATCTTTCCCGCTTGCCCCTGCCCTTGGAATTGTGGTGGCCACAGTGAGACATGGCAGCAGCTTGTGCCCCCACCTTGCTGCCCTCAGAGCTTGGCTGAGCTCGGAGGGTTCCAGGTAATCAGTGGCCAGCCACTGAAATGCAGACTGCACTTCCAGCCTGCACCCCTGGCGATGCTAACGTGCTTCAGAGAGGAGGGGGTGTTCCGAGCTTGTTCAGTTTCATGGGGAGCAGGTGAAGGGAAATGACCTCTGACCTCATGTTATTTTTGGAGGAGATATAAAGCTTGAAACCAATGAAAGGCACACCGAATATACAATTAACCTCCCAGAAATTTCTTCCATAACCCAGATGTGAAATGCTGGTTACTTGACATTCTATGAGTCAGGTCTCTTTATTAAACCTGCAGTTTTAACCCTGTTGGATGAAGACAGCTGGTATTAAGAAAAAGCAGCTGTAACATCCTGCAATGTTAAATTGTGCTCAGAATAAAGTGTTTTGTCTAGTTCTCTGATTTTTTCCTCTGTCTGTGCATGTATTTATCTAATAATCAGGGCATTTATCTAAGTAGACCACCTCTCACTCAGTCACATCATCCAACTTATTGTCTTTGACTTATATATTGAATAATTATTAAATGCTAAATGTCAGTACCTTACCCCAAACCACAACAGGCCAGTCAGCGGAGAGGGCCTGAGCGGTTCCTGGAGAGCACGTACATGGAAGTCTCATGCGGAAGATTCTCGCTCCCTCCTGACCTCCACCTTCACGTCCTGAGGCTCTGAGAAGCCGGGACAAGAGGTGGTGGGTGAGCCAGTAGAACTCATGATCACACCTTGAGAAAGAGGATATGTCTGAACGGGGAGAATAGGCTGACGGGTAGGCTGAGCATGCAGCAGTCACGACTTGGCAAGACTGCTATTGTGGTAAGAGGCAGAGCCCTATTATCAGAGAGAGTGAAAAAGGTAGGGCGAGTTGTTACAAGGACAAAAGGTGTCTCAGAGCTGGGCCTTGCAAGGAAGAGAAATCCTGAAAAGCAGAGGCCCTCTTCCCCAACTCCCGCACCTGTCCACTCCTTCTGGGGCAGCACGGTTTACGTTCTGCCTCTCATGGGACCTGTGGGTACCAGTGTGATTTCCAAATATTCACATCGTACTGACTTAGTTCATTTTCTCTAGGAATGGGGGAGTACCACACCTTATCCATTCTAAGATGCCTTAGATGATAAGACTTAAGTCTTGCTAAAAATGCAAAACCACTGTCCCTGATACCATTTTAACAACAGTCCTTTGCAATGCACAAATTGACGTCATTGGCCTCTGATGGCTTTGACATTTCTTTCATCCACTCTGAGGAATTTGGCCCTTTCTTCTGCCTTCTGTTGCATTTCTTGGAGCCTGGTAAGCAATCTTTTTGCGTGTATCTCAGTAGACAAAAGGCGTCAGAGCTTCACTTGTTTGTGAGTATCTACATTTCTTAAATCTTCTAAAGTGACTTACAAGAAAATGTAGAATTGTGATCATATGGCCATCAAAGAATGCCTTTCCTGGGGGGCCTGGCAAGCTGGAGGGGGTGGAAGGTGGCTCAGGGGATACACCAGGTGTCCCCTTTCCCCCTCCATTTGCCAGGGCGACTGAGGTGGGCTGCAGTTTCCATCTGAGGTCTGCGATCATAGCCGCATCTTCATACAAGAATCTTGGGCACAGCCACCTGTGACAGGTCTGCACTCTGCGTTGTAATCAAGTCTGGTCCCAGGTGTGCAAATGTGTTGGATTTTGCAATGGAGAAAGATGCTAGGTAATTATCTGGCAACTCTGATGCTTTCTAGGAGTTCTGGAAGGCAGCTAATGGAAGTTCTGGAAGGCAGCTAATTATGAATGTAGTGTGTATGTGTGTGTGTGTGTGTGTGTGTGTGTGTAGGAGGTGAAGGACGGATTGTTGTCTCTAGTCATGAAAAACCAACTCTTTTATACATATACACACAACTTACCTTTTACGGCTTTAATCTACAATGATTCTATGTAAATTAAGGAAAGATTGTACTTACATTCGGTTGGCACTTGATTGAGAGTTATTCACCAGCGCCAGGCAGCTTGTGGTGTTTGAGTCACCTCCATGCTCAGCGTTGGTGGCTGTCATATTTGCGTGAGTCTACGAGCAGCACAGGCCTCAGACCACTTCCTCATGTCCCCTGCCTACAGTCGTGCCTCAGCATCTACCTATGGAAACGGTATTAATTTATTATGACGACTTTGTTTTGTCTGTTCTTTATAGTACTGTTAGGGTATTAGAGTGAGTAGGATATTACCCGTGCAGGTGAGGTGTACCTGTGCGTTTCATTTTAGGATGCTACAGGGGAGAGTCATACCGGATCTGTCATGAAAGGGGGGGGCATTGGGTCTGGTAGGGTGGGAAGTACTATTCCAATGGGACTTACAGCCCCCAGCAATTCTGCGGTGCTGGAATAATCTGGAAATCAGCTGTGTTCTGGGATATTACTGCTAGGGGCCCTGCCCTGGCTCACTGTAGTGACCACTCCTGAACTGGGTGGTCTGCAGCTGTAACGCAGGTGCCCCTCACTCCTTAGGCGGGTCCAGCACTTACCCAGCTCCTTGGAGCTGGGCAGAGCAGGAGATGCTTTTGGACCCTGGAAAGTGAGGAGCTGCATTCAAGTGCATGAACTTCCGAGGACTGGTGTGGGAAAGATGACCCTATATAAGGAGCTGCCTCTGAATATCCTGTGCTAATCTGTATCCAAGTTAGAATATCAACTTCCCTTCACCTAAGTAGACCGAGAAATGGGGAGTCTACATATTTTGCTTGATTGCAAAAGCAAAAATCTTCATGAAACCCAGGTAATTAACAGAGTCTTCCTAACAGAGAGAATAATTACTGATGTGAAGTTGGCTCCTAAAGAAGTGCATCTGTGCCCTGGTAGGTGTGGCTCAGTGGTTTGCATGCTGGCCTGCAAACCAGAAGTTTACTGGTTTCAGTCCTGTTCAGGGCACATGCCTGGTTTCAGGCCAGATCCCCAGTTTGGGGCGTGGGAGAGGCAATTGGCTGCTGTATCTCTCATGCATGCATTGATGTTTTTCTCCCTCCCTTCCCCTCTTTCTAAAAATAAATAAATAAAATCTTTAAAAACAATAAAAGAAGTGCATCTGAGGCTTGCCTAAGAGCCTGCAGAAAAGCAATAGGTATTTGGCTTACCTGCTGCAGGCATGAAGAACAGCTGACCTGCATCTATGGGAGCCTGTAGGTGGCTGGGTGGTTCCTGGAAATGTCAGACTGTATTTCGACACTGCTCTTCCCACCAGGACAGTTGTCCTCATTGGAGGGACATTCAAGAATGCATGTAAATGAACAAAGAGAACAGAAACAGACTCATAGATACAGAGAACAGACTGATATTTGCCAGATGGGAGGAGTTAGGGGATGGGTGAAAAAGGTGAAGGGACTGAGAAGTACAGATTGGCAGTTACAGAATAGTCACGGGGATGTAGAGTACAGCGTAGGGAAATAAAGTCAATAACATTGTAGCAACTATGTAAGGGGCCAGGTGGGCACTGGAACTACCAGGGAGGGAACTTTGTAACATAGATGATTGTCTAACCACTATGCTGTACACCTAAAACTAATACAAAATAATACTGAATGTAAACTGTAATTGAACAAAACATTTAAAAAGAAATGTATTAAAATTCATGAGTGACTCTTAACATAGCCTTAAAAAAAAATGTAGGTTTGGCCCCAGTGAAAGCAGCACAGGGCGGCTGCTGCTTGGCCGGGCCAGCTGTCCGGAGACTCATCCTGCAATTCAATTGCTCCACCTGCCGCGGCAGCTGGGAAATGCAGAAGCTGCTTGAGAAGGGAAGCCGGAGACAGGAAGGAAGGGCCACGGAATGACAAGATCACTGAGACTACGGTCCCGTATTGAGCTGTTCATTTATTGTACAGAGAAACCCGTAGGTATAAGGAAAATGTTGTTATGCCCATTTCACAGATGAAGAAGCCGAGACAGAGAGGTTGAACTACTTTGCTCCAGTTTACACACCTGTCACATGGCATGCTTGACTTTTCAAGGCTGTCCTCTCACTACAGTATGATCAGGCACTAGGTTAAGTAATCTCACTTTTAGTATCCTATGTAGTACCGCAAGTCTTTGAAGTACGTGTTTTCCTGATTTTTAGAAAGGTGGTAACTTATCCAAGGTCCCAATGTCACTGAACAGCAGTGTTCTGCCTGATGCCAAAGCTTGGCCCTTGTACGTGGAGAGCGGAAGGTGAACAAATAGAATCATGTCACGCCTGTAAATAAGGACCGTGCCACTGTCTTAATTCTGGATTTACTGCCACGTTCCCCATTTTCCAACGAGCCGATATACTTAGCTTTGCACGGCACGGATAGATGAGCGAGGACGTGTGTAAACAGAATCAGGGTTAGCCAAGTGCTTTGGAAAGAATGCTCATGACTGAAACAGATTCCACGGCAGTTTCGTTGCAGAGAATAATACAACTGGAATTTAGCTTCTTGTAAAAAATGGGTTTTTATACTTTGCATTTGCTTTCAATTAAAAAGCTACATTTCACATGCATTCATGTGTATGTTTTCTTTATACAAGGGAAAAAATTGCTAGTAAAGTCACTTGACTCCGATCCCACAACATCCCCTGCGCTGTCCAAGGGCAGTCCCCAGAAGGAAATGGTGCGTATCTATGATCTTTTTCTATGCATTTGCTTTCCAAAATGGAAAATGTGTAATTGTAGGATGTGCGTCTTTACATAAACAGCGCAAGGTCCACACATTGCTTTCTCCCCCTGTGCCCGCAACTGAACATGATTCAGAGCCGTTTCCACGCCAGAGTGTAAAGGTCAGCCCTGCTTGTCTTTCAATGTACACGTGCTCTATCAAGTGGCTACAGCACAGTGCACAGAATTGTGTCCCTGCTCACGGGCACTGAGTTTGCTTCCAGGTTGTTTTCCCTATTATCAACGTTGCTGCTTTGAAAGTCATTGAACACAGCTCTTAGTGCCCGTGTGCACCGTGGTTGAGGATAAATACAGGACGGAATTGCCACGCGGCAGGGCGTGCACCTTAAAATATTGACATCCCATCACTTTGCCAACTCTTGTTGTTATCACTTTAAAACTATGACATGATTTCGGTTGAGATTATCTCGAGTCTTAAAAACAACTTGCATTTCTCCCATTCTTAGTGAATCTGAGCACATCCTGCTATCAACCAGTCCTGTCCTGACTTGCCCATTATGCCTTTCTTTCCATAAAATTCTCTTCTTTCTTATTGTTATATATATGTTTTTTCATTTAAAGGAAAGTATTACATTTAAATAGTGTCAAATGAAACTTTTTCCTCTATGAGTCTTAATTTTTTATAGGTTGATTAAAAGGCTTTATATACTGTAAGGCCATTACCTATAGCAGGGGTGTCAAACTCATGTTCACCGGGGGCCACGTCAGCCTCGCGGTCGCCTACAAAGGGCCGAATGTAATTTTAGGACGGTATACATGTAACAACTCCTTAACTAGGAGCAAGGAGCTCAGCGCTGCCGCCAGGTAGAAACAGGGTGCTGGGCCGGATAAAACAAGGTGGAGGGCGGGATTTGGCCCGTGGGCCTTGTGTTTGCCACCTGTGACCTGAGGGTTTGCTATCTTTTAACACTTTTGAGTTATGTTTGTATTTAATCTAATTGGATTTAACTTGTGGTAAGTGATATGAAGTTAAGGACCAAACTGTTTTTTCAAATAGAAAGCCTATATTCTAACAACATTTATTAATGATCTATTCAATGATTTGAAGTGAAATTTCATTATGGACTAAATTTCAATATGGACGTAAGTCTATTTCTGATACCTATTATATCCTTGATTGATTTTTCTATTTATTCATCTATCAGTATAAAAATACTATATCTTTTCATCATGGTAGCTACATAATATGTTTTCATATTTGATTGGACAAACATTTTCTTGTTTGGTTTTCAAAATTGCCACGACCAATTTTGTGCTTTCACTTTCCTTTAGGAGTTTTAGGATGAGAGTGTCAAGTTTGAAGAAAATTATGTTGCAATGTTGTTTGAGGTTGTTTTGAACTTATATATTAATTTTGGGAAAATAGAAAACCTTACAATATGGAGTCTTCTTATCCAAGAACATGTATTCGTCACCATTTGCCCAGTTTGTTTTAAATGTCTGTTAGGAGAGTTTATACTTTCTACATAAAGGCCACATAACTTTTCTCACTAGGTCTATTCCTGAGTCCTTTATAGTGTTTGTTGCTATGGTGAACAGAATCTTTTAAAAATGACCTTATTGCTCATGGCTGGCACGTGGTGAATAATAGCAGTTTGGGCGATTCTTTCCGACATTTGTCGTTTTGAATTTCCTGGAGTTCTTCAATTTTACTATTTATAGGTAGTTTTTCTACTTAATTGAGTTTTATTTGGCTTCCTGAATCTGAGAAACCCTGCCTTTTAAGGATTTAAAAGATTCACAATAACATAGTTAATCCTTCGCTTTCCCCCCCAATTTCCCCTTCCCTTCCCCATCCCACTGCCCTGTCCCCAGGACTGCCTCTGTCCCTTGTCATACCTCCTCAGAGCCTCTTCGAAAGGACCATTTCCTCAGTACTTTTAAAAATGAGATGCATTCTAGAAGATTCTCTTTGTTCACCCTTCTCATCTTCGGTACTGCTTTTGGGTAGAGTACCTTGATTCCTGTTAATTATTTTTGTCTGGTTACACTTCCACTGGTCAATGAGAAAACCAATATTGAAAGGAGCCACCTGTATGTTATTTCTATTTATAGTTGAAGGCAGGGGTGCTGGAAGGGTGGCTCACGGAACTTGTTAGAAATACAAATGTCCTGGCTCTACCCCCGCTGGATGGCAAGCTCTGGGGGTGGGGTCTGGCCGTCTATTTTGAAGAAGCTCTTCGGGTGATTAGGATGCTCACTCAGGTCTGAGAACCGCAGGGCTCATGTCTCCGTTTTCTCCTTTCCTTCTCTCACTGGGTGTGTGTGCAGCCCCTGGAGGTGCTTTCGAGCATTGGAGCCTCTTCTTCCAAACGCTGGGTCTGGGGAGAGTGAATTCCCAAGAGCAGCATGCAGACATGTTAGTTTAGCTTCTCCCCACCACCCCTTCCAAGACTAGCCTTTGGACGGGAAGAAAAACAAATCTGAGAGCAAGCAGCCACTCAAAGCTACTCAATGCCACCATCGAAGAAAGTGGGATATGTCTAGTCACCATCTTTTTAGAATCTATCTCACCAACCCCAGCAAAAGGGGAGAGTTGACTAAGCGTCTCCACTCCATGGAAACACGCTATGAACTGTTGACCATCCCAGATCTGAGGCAGGTTTTATTGAGGGTTTCCTAACTGGGTCTGAGGATTTGCTAATTTTGCCTTGCAAAGAATTTGTCTATTGAAGGTTTTATCAGATAAGATTAAGTTTGACTGCACATTACAGACAACTAAAACATATCAGGAATTCAGTAATTCAGGTTCATTTTCCTCCCACATATAAGGCCAGAGGCAGGCAGCCAAGGATTAGTTGTAATGGCCTCATGGTTGCCAGGGATCCTGGCTCCATTTCCTTTACGCTTTACTATCCTTAATGGTCCCATTCGTGTGTAAAATAGCTGCTTAAGTTCTCGACCTTACACCTATGTTCCAGCCAGCACGGAGGAGGGAAAGAGCATGTCCTTTCCTTTAAGGACAGGTCTGGAAGTTAAACATAAAATTGTGCTTACTGGTACCTAGTCATATGACCTCTCTAGTTGCAAGGGAGTCTGGGAAATGTAGTCTTCATTGAGGATGAACATGAGCCCACCTACAAACCAGGTTTTCTTACTAAGGAAGAAGGTCAAGGACAACTAACAGTCTCTGTAGAGGTCCAGACATAAGGGCTGTTGGTCACAACTACGTAACTTCTGGCTTTTGCTTAAGTTTTTTCGGGACACATTCTGCTGATAGACTTATCTCTCTGTTTTTCTTACTTCTAATTAGAATCACCACCTGAAAGAAACCATGTGGGCCTTTGGGGTAGTGAGGAAGTTCAAAATTGCTTGTTAATTTACATTATTCTGTGCAACTCACTTTGGAGGCTTCTGGGGCTGCAAGAATCATTCTGTGATTTCCTGGAAAAGAGCACATGGCCATAGTTCTTCCTGTCAGAACATGAAAGCGAAACAGTCTTGTTGGGTCACGAATATACAATCATGAGTTTGGCATGGATTCTGCCCCTGTCAAGGGTGTTCTAGGGAATTAAGACAGTTCTGTTCAAAGCTGCTACCTTCATGCCTTAAGTCCAAAAGCAACTCCTAATGTTTAGTATTTGTGAATGTAGCTTAGTGTCACCACCCTGTCCCTGAGCCTGTCTATTCCTAAAATGCCTTTGCACTATATTCTAACCGCTACTCACAGCCTTCGGTCTGGTTCACTATGTTTTACAAATATTACATCTCACAGATTTCTCAAATTTCTGACGGCAGTCAGCACACATTGGAGGCCCTAGGGGCCACTTCACTGGAAGTGCCGCAGCCACATGGACCCCTTCGTGATGCTCACTTAGACCCAGGAGAACGAGCTCAGGAAGGCGTCATGACGATACAGCCTAAGTAATTCTGCAGCAACCACCAACTCCAACAGAAAACCAGGGCACCAAGGGAAATGACTAGCTCCCATAGCTAAAAACACGGGGGTAGGTCTCACTTTGGGTCTGTTCCAGGTGTTCAAATCATAGTGTTTGGTTTCTTTTTTCCTGTCTCTGGGCTCTGCTCGCCTCTAGGTTGACTTCATTCTCGGGCAGCCTTCTCCGTGCGGCAGAAAGGATGACTTGCTGCCATAATGGTAGCTCTTTGGGATCCTCAATTGTAGGTAAAACTATGACAGGGTGTTGAGATGTTAAAAGTTTAAGAACTGCTGGGATACATACTTAATAATTAACCAGTCATTGGAGCCAAGATTTCTCTCACTAACAAGTGAGCCTTATCTATCCATTCATTTACTTATGACTATTTGCCTATGTGTTCTCTGCAGTGCTTGGCATCAGGGATACCATGTAGCTAGGCCTGGGTCACATATGTGTCCTGCTCTGTACTGCAAGTGATACGTACTCCAACCATATCAAACGGGTTCTCCAAAGGGAAGCAGAACTGCTGGGTCATCAACAACAGAGATACCCTCTCACCACTGCAGATACTGTGTTTGCTTACAGAAAACCAAAGTTTCTAATTCACTTAGAATAATTAGAGCTTACCGAGTTGACCAACGGGACAAGAAAAAGCAATGGAAAATCTTTGGAATCTTTTCCAACGAGATCCAGAGTTTCGCTCTACCACGACGTGCCCTTTGTCCGGGGTCAGTGGGAATGGAGAGAAGCTGTTGCAGACCCGAGGAGCCTGGTAGTGTGGAAAAAGGCCCAAAGCAAATTCCAAGTCAACAGTTTTAACTTGAGAATTTCTTTTTACTAGGAACCGAACCTAATCCTCGTGTTCTGTCTGTGGCCAAGGGACAGTCAGGAAATGACTGTGACCAATCCCCACATAAATAGATTAGCCCACTAGAAATTCTTAGAGGAAAAACCCTGCCCACAAATGGCAGTGAAAGGCACACAACTCAGCTTCTTCCACAAATATTGGGCTCATTAGGCAAGAAAAGAAAACAGAGTGAAAACAGAGAGATGGGGCTTAATTTCATCCAAAGTGGGTGGCTCTGCTTTCTCTGGGGCAGAGCCAGTTCTGTCAGGTGGGGACTGCTCTCGGGAGAAGGAGGGCCCAGAGCTGCCCCTCATGGGACAGGTCCCTGCAGCCCAGGTGGATGCTCAACTGCGTTTGATTGTGATTGGACCCTTGCGGACCTCAAAGATGACACAAGGTGATCTCCGATCAAAATAACTGGGAAGGCCTTGTAGCTAGCTAAGCCCACCTGTACAGGTACTTAGTGTGGGAAGAGGCAGCAAGAGGAGAAGCCTTATCTCATTGGCCAGCATGTAAAGGTGGTTCCTTTTCCTTAGAAAGGATGAAAGTCAGAACAGGTGGTGTTATCTAGGATGAAGAATCCAGTTTTGAGTTTTAAAATAAAGATTCTTGAGGAAATTCCGTACAGAGAAAAATTAAAAAGGCGAGGGCTTCAGTAGGTATTTACACAGGTCTGTGACTTTATTCACTAGACTATAATCCCACACACACAGGGACTGGAGCCAGTCTTGATATCTAATTTCTGGTACTCACCAAAGTGTATGCCACATTGGGGCCGTCAGTACATACTTGTTGGATAATTGAATGAATGGAAGTAATTAGGGGCCGTTAGTAGCTGTATTCTTAGCCATCGGTTGCCTCCTGAGAACATTCCCTGAACTCTTTTTGTGCACCGAGTATTGTCCTAGGTCCCCTAGGAGCTATGAAGGTGGTTAAATTAAAATTTCGGTCCTTAAGAAGTTTATGGGTACGGGTAGGAGACAGATTGGCACAACTACCTACCAATAGAGCCTTCTGATTCTATTCAGAAGAAAGAAAGGACCGTCTTTGAAGCCAGCAAGGAGTGGGGGATGGAGGGGCCTCTGCACAGCTCCTACACCTGGACGCAGGGTGATCCCAATGGTTTCAGGTGAGGCTGAGTCCTTCCTTCATATTCCTCCTGTGTGACACGGGGTTCCCCCAGTGAGTAATGGAAGTGAGCCGGAAACCCCAGATCTAAAATGATGGTTAGTGGAGAGAACATTCATCGAATTGGAAGAGAAAGTGCATTTGAGGGGACAAAGCTCATGGGTCATTGTCTTGGCTTCTTGTAACCCACCCTCCTTCCCTGGAAACTTAGCAATGCCTGGGTTTAGCTCTCAGGTTAGACCGGTTTCTCTCTCCTCACCTTCTCTCAGCAATTCCCACAAAACTGCTTTTTGTTGCGTCTTAACATGGAGTCGTTAACTTCTCCATGGACCCCCGGTTAATGAATAAACCAGTATTCATAACCAAAAGCTGTAGCCTGAGTGAGTGGTCTCTAGGAAGGGAAGTTAGTGGTGAGAACTGCAGACTTGAGGCAGACTCTTAAGCGGGCGGGGCTTGGTATTTTGGGTTGTCAGTTGCAGAATCCCCATTCCCTCAGAGGGTGGCCCTTCCCTTCTGTGCAGATGGAATGGGATCCCCCTCTTAGTCCTGAGTGATTTTCCGGGACAGGGGCAGGCAACTCTTCCCTGAGAATAGTCACCAGATTCCTTGGTCTCACTGGAGACTTTGGAATCAAGAAAAAAAGCAAAAAAGCAAAAAAAAAAAAAAAAAAAAAAACCAAAAAACAAAACTAATTTGCCTGTGACCTCTCTGCAAAATGGGTTTTGGGGTACAGCATGGCTTCAACCCTGCAGACCCCTTGGACCACGGACAGGCCGCAGAGTGGCGCCGACCGGAAGAAGACCCAGGAGCAACCACGTGGGTGTCGGGGACGACAAAGGCTCGCTGAGAGACAGCACCCTGCTCTGAAACCCCCAGCTTTACCTTAACTTGGCAGAGAGATGCCCCCGCAGCTGGAACAGTCAATCCTTTCTGTTTCTTTTTTTTGGAACACTAAAACCAAATCGTATCAACCCAGAGGCTTTCCTCCCACCTCGTGTGAATATTTATACATGAAGCGTGTCAATCTGGCGGGTGGTGTTGGCTCTCAGCTGCCAACAGCGCCATAGAAGCAGCCTGGAAAGAAAAATGTTCTTGGCTGCTGTCCCGGGCAGCCTGTTTTGAAGAGACCTCCTTTTGAAATGTTTTCCAGCTGTTATTTTCTTTCTGAATGATCTGAGCCTAATTCAATTTGTGGCACTTTTCTCTCTTCCAGCCTTGTTGCAGAAGGCCCATTACCGGCCTACGGCTCCCTGCAGTCACCTGTGTGTTCCCTGGTTTGACCAAGACTTTTACTGAATCGCACATCAGTGACCCTGTCCATACAGAGCAGGAGTGTTCCATGTGATATGGCAGGGCGCGATGGCAGTCTAGCGACACGCTGTGTGTTATCGGCAGAGTGATGGAGGGTAACGAGGTTGACAGCTGTCCCCGAGCTGACTCGGCAGATGCAGCACATTACTGGGTTTCTGTGGGGGAGACAGGCCAGGCAGCGACAGCCAAGAACGCCCATGGACTTCAGTGAAAAAATCCCCAACACAACAGAACTTGACTTTGGAAAGAGTTCCTTCCATCCTCATATATCATCAAAACTATTTATAAAGCGAAGCAGGACTCCATAGATATGGCTTTCCCTCTGGTTTAATCATTTCCCCACAGCCCCGTTCCCGGTGTGGCTTACAGTGACGTCAGAGACGGAAGAGCAGGAAAAGCCACAGAAAGTGGGCTGGAGGAGAGGTGAGAGTTCACCACATAAGTTGTCACCTTGCCAGAAATGGGCAATCATCGAGTCCCTCCGTCGCCGGGGGATGCGGGTGAAGACACCACACCACACAGGAACAGGAGGCGAATCGAGCTCACCTGAGCTGATGGCGTGCAGGCTTCATTTCTGTCCTCCCATCTCTGGGAACCAGCCTCTACGGTCACATGAACCAAGTCCTTAAAATAGCTCTCTCTCTGTGTAAATAAGTCCACACACATCTATATCTACCCATCCACGTATAGCAGAAATATACACTCACAGTTGTGCATACATGAAACACAGGGTCTATCCTTGTAGGACTCTGTATTATTGCGGTATCTTCCACATGAACAACTGTCGGCCTGTGTTTGCCCCACCTGTACACAGGCATCCATCCTATCGGCTCCGTTTCTCTGGAGAACCCAGACGGGCGCACACATCTGTCTGTTTTCCTGGACCAGGACACATACTCTGCAAGAGCAGGGACTTGGAGCTGTCGCTGCTTGACACGCTTGGCCCTCTTGCATTTTTATTGAGTGAAGTGGGCAAGTAAAAATTTCAGATGGGAAAACTCCCACTAGAGGAAATAGGCAGGGTGATGAGAGCCAATGGAGCAGAACACTTCCTTCCAGTACTGCGTTGAAGTGTCCCCTGCACCCCGCCCCCCATTCATGGCTATCTGGAACCCAAGGATATGACATTTGGAAATAGGATCTCTGCAGATATAATTGGTTAAATTGAGATGAAGTCACACTGGACGAGGGTGACGTCTCAGCAAGAACACCGTGTGAAGACAGAGACAAAGAGACGTGACGGAGGAACACATGTGACATCAGAGGCAAGTGACACCGGGGTGGATGGCAGCCATCAGAAACTGCAGAGAGGCCCGGGACGGCTTCTCCCTTAGCGCCTCCAGGGGTCTGGGCGCTGCTGACACCTTTTGGACTTGCAGCTTCCAGAAGTGTAAGAAAACACATTTCTGTTGTTGAAGCACCTGGTGGTGGTACTTTGTGATGGTAGCCCAAGAACACAAACACACGTCTTTTTCCCACATCTGGGTGGTCCCTGAGATCAGTGATATCTAGCCGATGTGCCGCAAGAATTTTTAAAACATGCAATACTTGACTATTAGTCAGGGGCACTGACCTCTTTTCCCTTAGATTGACAAATTAGAAAAGGACTATAGCCAACATGACATCCCCTGTGAATGTCTCAAAATGACACCTATCTTTTTGCCAGATCATCAAGGAATATATTTTTTGGTGTGCTACAGAACTTTAGTAATTAGTTTACGTGTGCCATGAGATGAAAAGATGAAATTGAATTGCAGTGATTTTCAACCTTCACATAACCCTCACAGGATTCCTGGTGCTGCTCCCCACCGTCCCAGCCCTCCCCCACAATGGCTAAATGCACGTTTGCACTTGGCCACCCTGGAACCTGGCATCTGGACCTGAGCCACTGGGGAGAATCTGCCCTTGGAGATTTCTGCCCTTGTGTTTCTAAGGCACAGCAAGCTTTGCTCAAAACCGCAGCCTCTCAGGCGGGAAGACACACCAGAGAATAGGAGGTCACCAGCCAACCGCGCCCACGGCCTGTCCAGAGGCAGTGAGCAGTGTCCACCCAGCTTTGGGTTCATCAAGCCACTTTTTCAATGAAGAAGACTGGAAAAATGATACAGGAAGGGGTCTCCCAGATTCCCGTCGACGGCTGTTTCGCCCCAAGGACTGGGGAAGCTTTTCTCTGCGAGGGCCGGGGCCTTGCGTGGCTGTGGTGTGGGTGCTTGCACGTGACCGGGGAGTGAAGGGCGGGCCCTACTGGCAGGAGCTGCTATTGGCTCTTGAAGCACTGACTGCCCTTCATAGCACTTATCAGCTTGTACTTGCATATTTATATGATTAATTTATTTTGCCTGGAAGGATCCTTGTCTGTTTTGCCAAAACTCCCCAAGAGGACGGGGATTATGACTTTTACGATCCCCGTTGTCTGCAGTGTGCAGCAGAGCACGCAGCTTTCAACAGGCATTTGATAAGTGTCGGCTGGAGGAAAGGGAGATGCATAAATACAGGTGAACTTCAGGATGCTAAAGGCACCTGCCGGAGAGCAGAAATCCCTTAGGAGGAACCTCCCCTTTTATTATATAACTTCCTCCCATATGGCCCACCTGATGAAAATTCCCTTCCTCTTATCCTCACATAGGGGTCTTCAGCTACCAACTCAAAGGGCTTCTGCCTCCAAATTCTATTTACTTTAACCTTTTTTATGCAGTCAATTTCTCCCCCTCTGAAGGAAACCTTATGAGGAATTCTAATCCAAACCCAACTGAAATTGAGTTGCTCAGGGTGCAGTGGAAGTAGGAAGAGGTGGAACCCCAACAGACTTCCATCTGTGAGCTCCTTGGGTACGCCTAATGATCCCCTGAGGCTTCCTAGTTTGAACACCACCCCTGCCCCGGGGGTCCCAGAGGACTGCCCTCACCCCCAGAAGGGGGTAGGGGTGTGGGCTTCTGAGACTCAGAACTCAGTGGAACCTAGGCCTTCAGCCCTTGACTTGCACTCCGGTGTGGGGACCACACTCACGGCTCGGGATGTGGCCGACCCAGAATGCAGTGCGGGCTCCAGGGAGAACCGTCTCCCTCCGTCTCCTTGTATTCATCCTGGAAAAAGACAGTGCGTTCCACGGGACTGGGTATCAGGACAAAACACAGTACAACCACATAAGAAAAATAACTTTGTTATTAAGCATACACAATCTTGTCAAAAGGACTTCATAGTATCACATCCATCACCATTTGAATACTAGCTCCACTGTTTTTGGACCTGTTATAAATAATGAACGAAAGAGCTACTGAGGAATAGGACTAGTCACTGGAAGGAAGAGCCATGACACGCACAACACCCACCAGGGCTCTTGTTTTGGGGCCATAATAAAGGACACTGAGGTCCTGGGGCAGGTGCAAAGGGGTCCTTTTCCTGTGGTTTCCCTGAAGCACTGCTCTTTGTTGAAGGAGCATGTGATTCCAAGATTTTATGCTTTAACAATTATGGTCATGGTTGTTTTTTTTCCCCCTCAAATAGTAAATCATGTTTTTGATTTGTTGTGAAACATACATGCTGACAGTGCCAGGAAAAATTCATCTATTTCCCTGAATTCATTAATAACTTCAGATGGCTCTATTCTGCTAGTTGTTTGGCCCAGGCTCTTTGCAAATAGATGTCTTTGTCAGGAAGGTTATCTGACAGATGTTCAGTTTGCACAGTGAGGCTGCTGAACTGGGATGGGCTGGCGTGGGGGGAGACAGGGAGGGGGCGTGATACCCAGAGTATGATGAGGGATTTGCTGTCACCCAGGGAGGTGTCTGGCATGGAGAGTATCTCCCCCTGCATGTCTAGAAACAGGGCTCACAAGGCCAGAACCATGGAGCATGGCCAGAACCTGGCTGCCCTTCGCCTAGAATGCAGTGGGGTACACCTCCCCCATGCCAATGTGCATTCATTATTGACCTGTTCCACTGTGTGCACACATGAGTGTATACAGTAGACGTGGCTTCAGTTGGTCAATTCACTTTCTGGCAGGTGTTGGCGTGAACACAGAAGAAGAGAGAAGACAACAGCATACCCTCTGTACCCCTATATCCTTTGGGGGTACATAATTTCTTCTTCTGGAACTGAGAAGGGAGAAGGATATTCTCAAACTAAAATGTGTGCCTTCCCTGCATTATTTTCAATCAGATTTTTATTCCCATTGCTTTCCTGAAACAGAAGTAATCTATTAAGTCCTATTCACAAGTCCCAGTTATCAGGATGCAAAAAATTGCAGTCAACATTTCTGCTACAGGGTTGAAGATGTATACAAAGACCCTTCCCCCGATCCATGAAGGGGCTCGGCGAAAGTCCAGCAAATTTTACCCCCCAAATGGCTTTTCCATTCAGGTTTGAGCAGATGGGCCTGTTTAGACAGTGAAGCTTTGATTTCCTATCCAAAACTAAAAGATACATTAGAAATAACAGTGCCTTATAATGTCTTATCTGTGAAAAATACGATTTGGGCATGCAGAGTACATATTTTTTAGTCCCATGGGCCTTGTCCAACTTTTGAAAATCTGAGCATGAATAATAATTTTATACATTGACCCGATCCAGCAGATTGAGACGATACGATAGAGGCTATTGTGTATTTTGCTGGCGAATATTATCTAGAATAGTGTCAGGAATCCCAGATATTGCCACCATCGGCTCATTCTTTTAATATATTTATCCTCGCTTCTGCACGTCCAACGTGCAGTTTGCTTGCAGTTCATGAGCATTTAACAATAAAGAAGAATATATTTCCAAACACAGTTCACTGTTAGGGAAAAGAAAAGGTAATATACTTCCTCATAAAAAAAAAAATCAAAGACAGAGCTAATCATTTCTCATAGAGCCTGTGCATTGTTTTCTTGAGCATTCACCCTCCCACACCCTTTAAATACTGTGCTCCACAAGCAGGCAAACATTAAATCCATTCCAGACAGGAAGCCACAGCCACTCTGTTCATCGAAACCTGTGGCTGGCGAAGCTGGAGAGGGCAGGGAGGAGGTGACAAGAGGAGCTCTGGGAACATGCTTGCTTCCAGCTGTGACCTTCTGGAAGACGGGCACCGGGGGTTTGCATGAGGAAGGAGGAGGGCCGTTTGTGAAAGACTCGGCCAGCGGGCCAACTGACCGGACCCTGTATTTCTAACGTGAGTGGAAGGGAGGCGGTTGTCTCTTGAGATTTGCCATCTTTCTGAAGGAAGACTGAAAAAGAGGCAGGCAAACACCAACAGCAGTTCTCTTGAAACAAGTGAACCAGGAGAAATGTGAAATGATGGAAAAAGAAAACTAAACACAAACCTCCCAGGAATATAGGGGGAAATTGTAGGTTGGGAAATGGAAACACCAATAGAAGTAAATATGAGTTGTGACGGGATAATTGGTGGGGTTCGGTGTAAAGGTGAAGGTCTCCTGAACAAGTGGGTGGAAAGCCGCTCGTGTGAAGTGAGAACGTGCACCTGAAGAGACCTGCAAGTTGCCCATCAAAGCCAAGAGGTTCCCCAAGAATACTGCAAAGGAGGGGATACCTCTGCTCATCTTCTGAGCACATCCTCTTGCTCCTGGCCCGGAGGACCCAGAGGAAGCCTTTTCCAGAATCTGCTTCTCTGGGGACCCAGAAGTTCATAAGCAAACACAGACTGAATGGGAGCTTCAGCAACACGCCCCTTTCCCAACAGCTTCTCATGTTTGCCGGGAGAGGGGAACCACGGAGAAGGCCTACGAGAACTGGATCTTGAACCACATTATGGACAATTAAAGAGAAGTGGGATGAGTGGGAAGGAAATTTCTGCTAAACAAGGAAAACTGTTGGTTTTTTTTCTCCTCCACATCTAAGTGAACTTTCAATAGTGTATAATTCTCTCTGTTGGCAAGCCTGGCTGGCCCCAGATGAGGACTTCTAATTCCCCACGAGACCAAAGTTGCTTGCCTCTGCCTATTAGTGGGGGGTCCCTGCCGGAGGTTCCCTTCCCCTTGGCCAACAACCCAAGCTGGCCCTTCTTCCGGCCCTGAGCTCCATTGCGCTTTGATCCAACCTGAATCACAGCCTAATGACACCTTTGGGCACCCAGTCAGAGCCTGGGAGTTTCTGCACCTCTCTAAGGGTCCACTACCCTTGTCCAACAAAGAGTCTGTGACTGACTGAGTAAGCCCACTCATTTGATCCCACAGCTTTAAAATGTCCTGGCAAGCCAGGGGCCCATTGTCCTAAGGTGGATCAGGCCACTTGATTCAGTTTTCTCTTTTGAAAAGATGACTTAGTCCTACACCTATAGCAACTTCCTTTCCTGGACAGGATACTGACAGATAAGTGTCACGTGAACACTTATTGGTCAGTTTTGAATTTAGAATGTGGCAACCTATATGACAGTATGCATTTTCTCCATCCTTCCTAATCTCGGCTCCTGAACTCCCTCCTATCGTAATCAAAACTGGGACATGAGGTTGGACAAGAGGCTGAATATTTAAACTCTATTAGATCAACCACGAAAAAGAATTATCCACCAAAGTAAATATGCATTGTTGTTTCTCCCTTTTCATTGAAAAGGCCTTATTTTGACACTGAGGAGTAAGAGCCGCTTTGGGACACGTATCTAATTCTTTTTTATAAGTAACCTCACATTTCTTTGAGCTCACCTTGCCACGTTTCCCTCTGATTCTGTCAAATTTAAGATACTGCGAGAATCTTAAGTCAGAGAGCCAGAAGTCCTTAAAAGAAATAAATAAATAGGGGAGAAGTGCCGATGTCACCCAGCCCACCTGCTTTCAGGCGGAGGCATGTAAATCATCCATTTACTGCCTCATCTCTAGCATGTCTAGCAGGGAGCCTTTGACAGGAGTATTTGGAAGACAAGAAGCAGGGAGAAGGCAAGAAAGAGCAAAGAAAATGATGATGTATCTTGTCCAGGTCTCCAGTGGTGGGGTTTGGTGTTTTTCATTTGGTCTTTTCTTTAGATGATTTAACTGCAGGTGTGAAAACTCTTCTCTTCCTTCGGCATGAAGATGTGGGCACGTGCTAAGGATAAAAGTCTCTGGGGGTCTCCAAGTCTCTTGCCTCAGTTCTTTCTGGGGAGTCATCTCCAGAGCCAAAGTCCATGGTTTCCGGATAGCTGGAGAATTCCTGAGCTAAAGGGAAGTCCTCTGCTGAAGGGGGCATCTGGGGCCTGAACACCTTCTCCTGCAGCTCGGTGATGTCATTGCGGATGTCAGCCAGGATCAGCAGCAGGAAGTCGAAAGAACCAGGGGGCCCCTGTGCACATGGGAGGAATTAAAGCCAGCTCACTGCAGACTCGGCCCCTTGCAGAGTGAGGGCTTCCATGGCTCCATCACTTGCTATTCCTGCTGTGGACCGGCAACTACTTAGTCTATAATTCCGTGTCCCAAATGGAGAAAACAAGGGGCTATTATAATAGCCCCAGGGATTTGTCCCCTTGCCTTCTGATTCCCTCATCTTCTGTATGACAGAGTCACCCCTCTGTTCCCTCCCAATTCTAGGCTGCACCTAATACGGTAGAATGACAGAATAGAAGAACATTCCCAGGCCACTTTGCAAAGAAATCTGAAGATACTACAGCAGCTTAGAGTAGGGGTTAAGGGGTTGGGGTTCTGTTGGGTTTGAATCTCAACTCTGCTACTTACTAGCTGGTTCTTGGCAAGTTACTTAATTTCTTTGGGTTTCCATCTCTGCATTCCTTAAAAGGCGAGAATAGTCTCAACTTCATTAGGTTTCACAGGCTTCCAAGTGAGCATTTAAATGAGTTAGTACATGAAAGGGCTGAAACCATAGCACATGCTCAACACTATGATCTTTGAAAACAAAACTAGAGTATTGATAAGGATGCTGGACTGTGACTGCAGCCTAAACGGAGTTGAGGGGCCAGCGCTGCCGGGCTGGAATGAGCAGCTCCCGCCTGCAGGTCCTTAGTGACACTTGGTATCCGACCTCCATGTGCGCTCACTGACACAGGGCAGGTCAGATTCCACCTGGCCCCACACAGGTGAGGGAGCAGGTGCCCACACTGCTGCATGACATGGCCAGGATCCCAGCTGGCAGTGGAGAAGCTGAGATGGGAACCCAGACCCCCTACCACTAATGCTGAAGCTCTTTGTCTTTCTTCAGAAATGACAGTGACCTCTTCAAAAGCAATGGAGTTGCTAGACTTTTCTGTGCTTTTGGATACTACTGACTGGCACCGTCAATCTCCCAGAAACCACACACGTCTCTAGCTAACTTCTTCTCAGCGGCCCCAGCTACCTGCCTGTCTCCGCACTTCCTGGAGGGGATGGCTAATTGCCCTGCCAGGGCTGTAGCAGTGGCTAAATTCCTAAGCCTTCCGAGTTAGGACTTAGCCCCATAGAGGTTTTTTTTTCTTCTTCCTAGTCTCTTCAGATGCTTTAGGACATACCTGGAAACAGACTCACGGCATAATGAGGTTTTGGATCTTAAGACATTTCCAAAAAAGATTAGCCATGATAAAAGAAAAAGCAATAGAAAACAAATTGCCGAGATAAATCCCAAGCAGCTGCCGAAGGCCTCTGTGACTTCCCCCCTA
>PVJI01023345.1:0-23731 GCA_004026765.1 Micronycteris hirsuta
CCCCTCCCCTGCCATGGAAGAGCAGGCCATGACTCTGAAGCTGGAGGAGTCACCAGTCCTACGCGGCAACACACAGAAGCATGAGAGACAGCCATCTGAGGATGTCAGCAAAGGGTGGGAGGACATGTGTGCTTAATGTGACAAGAAGACTGAGGTGGATGGAAGCTGGCCTGTCCAATCAGGTCTGTGGGTCAAGCCACTGCTGCTGGGTCTTCTGTCACTTGCATCGAAATTTCTAAGGTGTACTAAAATGTAGATAGAGATATGTTGAAGTAGAAGATAAAAGTCTCCACCCTCGCCCTGGCTAGTGTGGCTCAGCTGGTTGGAGGGCCATTAACTGAACGGCCATAGGTTTGACTCCTGGTCAGAGCACATGCCTGGGTTGTGGGGTCGGTGTTTGGCCTGGGCTCCTGAGAGAGGCAACTGATCTATGTTCCTTTCTTTCTCTCTCTCTCTCCCTCCCCCCTCCCCTCCTCCTTTTCTGTCTGACTGAAATCAATAAGCATATATTACTACATATAAATAATCACAATTAAATATAGAATTAACAGGCTTGTAGAATAAATACATTCTGTCCTCTAGCCTGCTTTTTTACTTAACAAAATACATGGTATATTTCTATACTAATACAGCTTTTTTTTTTTTTTAATGACTCGATCTTCTATTGCTAGACATTTGGGGTATTTCCAATATTTTCTCATTATCAGCAATGCTGAAATAATTATCCTTGAACATATATCTGTGTGCACTTGCCTGATTGTTTACTTTGGACAGTTATTAGACGTGGGCAAGGGGTGTGCACATATTAAGTGCTGGCACATCTGTCTGTTAAGCAAATGTTTACTGAGGGGCTAGTATGTGTTGCCCATTTATGCTTGATGAACAGACACCTTGGCGGGGCTTTTAGTCTGGTGGAGAGACTGACAGTTGAACAGATGAACAAATAGTAGGTGGTTACAAATTGTGATGAGTGATAAGCGGGACACGAACTGTTGTGGTATGAAAACGTCAGGGACTTACTGAGATAGATGACCGGTGACGGCTTCCAAGGGGGTGACACTGACGTGGAGAGCTTAAGGGTGAGAGGACCCAGGCCCTGTGAGGCTGGAGAGGAGGAGCGCTCCAGGTAAAATCCCCAGTGAAGAAAGAGCATTGATAGTTAAGGATCTAAAAGGAAACCAGTGGGGCTAGCGTAGCTGAGATGAGGGTGGAGTGGCAGGCAAGGTCCAGGTAACACGAGATCTTGTAGGTCATGTTGGAACATTTGAATTTTATTTTATGGAAAGTCATTGGAGGGCTTTACCCAAGTGAGTGACTTGCTGCGTTTCATTATTTTGTTAATGATCGTTCTGGTTGCTGTTGTCCATTGTTTGGATAGAGGCAAAGATAGGAGACTAGTAAAGAAATTGAAATGGTCTAGGCAAGAGAATTTGGTTTGGAGTAGGGCATTAAGAACCTACAAATATGTCCTGGCCAGTGTGGCTCAGTGGGTTGAGCGCCGGCCTGTGAACCAAAGGGTCACTGGTTCGATTCCTGACCAGAGCATATGCCTGGGTTGTGGGCCAGGTCCCCAGTAGGGGGCGCATGAGAGGCAATTACACACTGATGTTTCTCTGGCACATTGATGTTTCTCCCTCTCTCTTTCTTCCTCCCTTCCCCTCTCTCTAAAAAATAAATAAATAAATAGATAACTAACATCTTTAAAACAAAGAGTACACAAATAGATCAGTGGATAGAAACAAAGCATTTATAGACAGGGAGTTTAATACATGATCAAAGTGTGTATTCCTACACACAATACTGTTGTAACAGATATTAAAATATAATGTAAAGACTACATTATGTTTTATATTCATTATTATTGTAATCTTATTATAATATTAATACAATTGTTCAATTTCAAACATTTCCTGGATTGTTTCCCTATATTTATTTGTCAAGATAAATTTTCAGATAACTTCGTCACATTCTGTAGTACCCCGCTCCAATCATGTTGGTTCTTTGATTTGGATGACACTCTATTTATAAATTGAGTTGGGAGATATGACATCTTTGCAACACTGAGACTTCCTGCCCAGGGATTGTTGCGCCTTTCCATTGCTTAAGGCCCTCTTGCATGTCCTTATGTGAGGTTTTTTAGTTTCTTTCTCTGTGCCTTGCCATTTCTTGTCAAGTTTATGCCTAGGTATTTTATTTTGTCCATTGCTAATGTGAATACAAATTTAAAAAAAAATATATATATATACTTTTTAAATGGAAATTACTGATATTTAGTGGTTTATTTAGGGGCTCCTATAAGTAATACCTTGCTCCCTCTTCTTCATTTGGAAGAAACCGAGGCATAGATATAGGAGAGAGACATAAGAAATAAACATACTTCTTTTACTACTAATAAAGTTGACTGGAAAATGTAGCTTTTGATCTGTAGCCAAGTGTGCTTCCTGTATTTCCCTGTGAATTGGATAGATTTTACCTCTATAGTATCAGGCAGTACTGGACAATACTATCTTTCTGCCCCAGAAATAGGTCTACTTACCACACAGTGGAGAGTACATGAAAATATTTGCTCCCTGCCATCAGCCAAAGCCAAAAAGAGAACTCCGACGCATAAAGCCAAAAAGAGAACTCCGACGCATCTATTCTTATCTACTTCCTTCTCCCAAACTCACTAATCAGCGAAGTCACCTATCCTCCCTCCCCCGCCAAGAGTGGAGAGAGACCAAGAAGCTTTCTTTTAACTTTATTTTTATTGTTTACGCTATTACAGTAGTCCCCATTTTTCCCCTTTGCCCACCTCCACCCAGCCCTCACTCCCCTTCCCTCGCCGTCACCACACTGCTGCCCGTGTCTGTGGGTTGTGCAAATGTGTTCTTTTATTAATCCCTTCACCTTCTTTCATCCAGTCCCCCTGCACCCCAGACAGCTCTCAGTCTGTTCCATGTATCCAGCCCGAGAGAAGCCAAGAGTCTTATTCTAATGGAAGTCCATCTATATGGAGACGTTTTTCCCCTTAGCATTTAGGAAAGCCATTGATTTTAATGTTTACCTTATAACTGGCCTTTACCAGAACCTCTAAAATTTTCAGTTAATTCTCTTTAACTTTTATTTTTAGGTATGCACATGAACAAATAATGACACATTTGTCTCTTCTTTTCCAATATTTGTATTTCTTATTTATTTTTCTTATTTTATTGCATTGGCTTCAGTTTTTAGCAATTCTAGCAGGCATCCTTGTTTTGTTTTTTACTTAAATGAGAAAAACTTTAGTGTTTCACCATTAGAAAGTTTGTTGATGGCTTTGATAAGCTTTGTTATGTTAAGAAGTTTAAATTTTCTTCCTAGTTTACTAAGAGTTTTTTAAGATTTAAAAACTGGCTGAAGTTTATTAAATACTTTTAAAGCATCTCTCCTGTTGGTAAGATCCTGTGATTTATTTTCCTTTAACAATGTGATGAATTTACAGATTCCCTAATGTTGAATTATCCTTGCACTTTTGGAATGAATCTTGCTTGATCGTGGTGGGTTTTGATTTGCTTTACAGCAATCTGGATTTAAATTGCTAAAATTTTATGTGGTGGTTTTACAACTACTATATACTTAAGTGGGTAGGTCTATAGCAGTGATTTACATATTGGAGATTAATTAGTGAACTTCTGGTCCTGGCTCAGATGAGTGTGAGAAATGCCAAGTTAAACAGGTTTCTTTACTCCTGGGCTTCACATGGACCTTAATATACTAACACCTACTGTGATTCTCCAAAAGTTAGATTATAAATGGCATTGCAACATTTTCCCGAATTCTCTGACTGCAAATAACATATGATAAACTCTCAGGAAACTGGTGTTCTATAGAGGTCTGCCCTTCTCTTTTTGGTGTTATCGCTGTTGGATTTTGGTATCTGGTTAGGCTAAACGTGGGAAGTGGAATTAAAAACTTTTTGTCCTTTTTTTTTTCCTGTGTCCCTTAATGGTTTGCTAGAATTTGCCTGTGAGACCTTTCGAACCAGTGGCATTTGAGTGACACATGGACTTGGAACGCACACACTTGCTTCCCCGCAGGACCTTTTCTTCTGCAGCCAGCTCTGCTTGGCCCCCTCTCTCTTTAGGAACAGACAGCTATTCTGGAAAAGCCCGGAATGTGTGAAAATGAGACTTGACGCATTGGCAAATTGATGCATATCACTCCTACGTGGTTCTCAGCTCCAAACCCTCCAGCCTTCTGACCAGAATCCTTTCAAATAGCGTGCTGGCGTCTGCTTGGGGGTGCCTTGCTGGAGCTGTGTAGGGTATATGTGGCTTATTCCTTTCCCTAAATATTGTAGGGTAGCACCTCTGCTTAAACCTTTCCCTCTAGATGCTTCCCTGAGGCGGGCTCCCTAACCCTGGCTCTAGGCCTCTGTGGGCGCAGCATATGGGGAAGTGGGAATTTGCTAGGAGTATGGGGTCAGTTTCAGAGGCCTGGAACTTACCCTGTGTTCTAGGGTCTGACTAAGCTTGTGTTGGGGCAGGTGGGGCAGTGGGGTCCCCTGGACTGGAGATGAGCAGAGCAGTTGGCCTGGGCTTCAGTAAAGCCTAGAAGGGCTGTGTGGGCCAGTGTCCCTGCAAGAGGCGTGTGTGTGCATGTGTAACGGCTAGCCAAGGCTCCAAGCGGCCTGGGGGCTTCCAGGGATCTGAGGCTGTGCGTTATGACTGGTCAAGGATGCAGTGAGGCCTAGGCGAGCTGAGTGGGCTGCTGGTCCCTGGAAGAGACCAACTTAGGGGAGGGGATACTGGTGTCCCAGGCTCCAAGAGGCCCGGGGATCCCGAGGGTCTGAGGCTCGCACCGAGGCCGCCTGCAGGCTCCGTGAGGCCCGGGTCGGCGGCGTGGCCGTGGGTGAGGCTGGGGTTGGGGGCAGGCAGGTTAGGGTTAGGTGGCATCACGGGCTCCTGACGCCAGGGTCTCAGGGTTCCCGCTCCATCCTCCCGCCCGAGCCAGCCCGGGGCGCCGGCTGCCACCCCCGGAGCCAGCGCCAGAGCCAGGAGGCCCGGAGCCCGGCCCGCATCGGGAGCGCCGCCGCTGTTGTCGCCGCCGCCGCCAGGCCGCGCCCCGCCCCCGCCGCCGCCGCTCCCGGTGAGGCTCGCGCTCGAGCTGCGGCGCCGGCCCCGCCGCCTGGGCCCCGGGCCCGGCCCCTCCCGCGCCGCCCGGGCGATGAGAAGCTGCTTCTGCGTGAGACGGAGCCGGGACCCGCCGCCGCCGCAGCCGCCGCCGCCGCCGCCCCAGCGGGGAACAGTTAAGTGAGGCCGCGCGGGCTGGGCGCTGCGGAGGCTTGGCCGAGCCGGCCCTGCTGCCCTGGCGGGCGGGCGGGCCGGCGCGGGCCCCGGGCCGAGGGGCGGGCGGGCGGGCGGAGCCGAGCGCGCCGAGGCCTGCGGGCTCCGTGCCCGGCCCGCGGTAAGGACAGGCCGGGCGGCCTGTGCCCGGCCCTGCGCGCCGCGGCTTCCCGTCCCGGCTTGGCCTTGCGGCGGCCAGGAGGTAGGGAGCTTGGGGACGCGAGTGCAAGCAGCGCCCCCAGGGCTGGGACAGGTGATGGCTTCCCGAAAGCCCCCTCCGCCTGTCTGAGAGGTGAGGCAGCTCACCAGTGCCCAGGCCGCCCGGGCACAGACTCCGGACAGACATTTGACTGGCCTGGCCTGGGGTCCAGCTCTCTGTAATCACGTGGGTGCAGACCAGAGTGCACCTGAGCCTCGGGCATCATCTGGGGTGTGGCCTCATCTGTGACCTGGGTGCAGCCCAGAAGAAACCCTGTAGCCAGGGCACCTGTCTGCAAGATGAGGCGCCTGGTCTGGGCACCTGAGACTCAGGATACTCATGCTGGAAGGGTGGCGGCTGTGTTGATGAGCACTCCACAGGGACTCCAGCTCAAGTGGGGCTCAAGGACAGGGGTTGGGACAAGAGCTATGGCCTAGCGCCAGGGGACATCAAATCCCGAGAGAGAGGCCCAGGTGAAGAAGGCAGACTCCTGAGAAGCTTTGTCCTCTTTGTTATCAACACACAACTCTTCCTAAATTATTAGCCTTTCTCACCATAAAGAAATGTGTCTCTTCCATTCCCTGCTCTTCAGCAGCCTTTTCAGCAAGGCGCAGAGCCAGGCCACACCAGGGCAAAAGGCAAGTGGCTGTTGCCCCTTCTCTGCTCCCTGCCCCCACCCAAGAAGCAGCGCCCACTCCAATTTCTGCCACAAAAGCAGACAGCAGGCCGTGCCTCTTCTGAGGCCTTTGTCTCTGGTGGTTCCTCCTCAACGTAATCTCATTGTACGTTTCTCGACAGCTGGCTCGATCTCATCTCCTTTTAACAGGGCTAGAAAATCTTATCAGGGGCACCAGAAAAGCCTCAGAAAAGTGAGGGGATAAGCTCTGTGGAAGCCTAGGCTAAGTGAAAAACTCAGTGTACTCCGAAGGTTAGTTACTGGAGGTGGGCGACATCTTTCTTGCTCTCTCTGGAAATTGTGCGGGGCACTTTGGGATATTGTGGCCATATGTAGAATATTTAAATGGGGCCTCTGAGACAGAGGGCCTCTGCTGGGACCGGGGCACCCAGACTCAGTGAAGCAGTTGACATGGCAGTTACTGGTTCATCTGGGCCTAGAATCATCTTCGCTCATGCACAGTTTTCATCCCTTCCTTCAGCATTTTTGGCCACGCTCCTCATTTATGCGGAAGGCATTCTCCCTGTTCTGCCGCCATCCCGCTGGTGGGCTTTTCCCACTGTAGCTGGAATAGTGCACCGTGGTTAATGAGATGCAAGGGCTGTAGAATTAGACCTCATCTTAAGCCGTGGCTTTCCTACTCCCTGTGTGTTCTTAGGCAAATAAATGAACTTTTCTGAGCCTCAGTTGCCTCACCTGTAGAGCGAGGCTAATGATAATCTCTCTTGCGTAGAATTGTGGTGGGAATATGATGAACTATTGCAGGAGAAGCGCTTAGTTCCCTGCCTGCCACGGGGGTGAGTGGTCAATAAAAGTTAGTGGTCATTAAGGTTTGTTAACTGATTAATCGGGAGAGTAGCTTCATTTTATTTTTTTAGAGTGCCTTTCAGTGGTTATTTTTTTTTTAAAGATTTTATTTATTTATTTTCAGAGAGAGGAGAAGGGAGGGAGAAAGAGCAATGTATGGTTGCCTCTCACATGGCCCTCACTGGGGACCTGGCCTGCAACCCAGGCATGTGCCCCAACTGGGAATCGAACCGGGACCCTCTGGTTCCCAGCCCGCGCTCAATCCACTGAGCTACACCAGCCGGGTCAGTGGTTATTATTTAGCTCTTCACAGGGCAAACAGGAAGGGACACTAGGGTACAAAGAACCCTGGGCTTGAGTTAGGGGCTTAGATTTGAATCCCACTCTACCTCCTAGAACTCAGGTCACTCTAGGCAAGTCATGGAACCTCATGGAACCTTTCTGAATCCCTATCTCCTTATTTGTTAAAGTGGCTTAAGAATAAATCCTACCCTGTAAGGCTGAATAAGCTGAGGTATGGGAATGCGTGTGACATTGTGGAGGATGGGGGTCTTCACTAAGTTTCAGTGGGATTCAGGGACAGACCCCAGTTTTGTGGGTCTGCCATTTAGACAATATGTGTGTGGGGGTGGGGGAGGCGGGCGGGGTGTGGCTATAAGAAAAAGAAATATAAGAATATCTTGCTTTAGTACATTTCCCAAAACTGAATGTCCAGATACATTCCTGGATCCCTTCTCAGGGCCTTGGGAGGGGTGGGGGTGGGGGCCGAAAGTTCATCTCTGTCCATTTCAGAGCAGATCTGTGTCCGGAGGCGTCCGAATCCAGGGGTCCTGGGCCCCTCTGCCCTAGCAGGTCGGAAGTGCTCCATGCCTCATGCTCCAAGAGAGACATCCTCGCCACACTGGAAAGTAATGATGGCGTTGGAGTCAACAGGGGAAATGTCAAAGGTGCTATTATGATGATGAAGATAACAAATGACTACATGGCTGGATGTGGTGGGCTGAGAACATTGCACTTAGTGGGCTGCGGCCGAGTGAGCAGCGTCTCCTGTGCTTGTTAGGCTGTGGGAGGGGCGGCCTGTGTTCCCCGAGCGAGCCGCCTCTCCCCCAGGCCGTCCTTGCTCTGCTTAGAGGCTCTCCCTGGCTCTTCTGGGCCTCCCGCTTGCTGGGCTGCCCTGGGGAGTCACGGCTGCCCTGCCTCGTCTGCTCTGTTTGCAGTGGGGTTGCCTATGTCGGATCTCCTCTCCCCGGCTGCTTGGGAGGCAGAGACACGGTGGGGTGTGTTTGACATTACCTCCTTGCTGGGGACATCCCGTGGGCGTGTGTTTGGTTTACTTGACACACCGCTGGCGAGAGGCAGAGCTTGTCCAGGCTGAAATGCGAGAGGCCCGTGGGCCCGGAGCCCGGGGGCCCCGTATTGGAGCTTTTGTGGCGCATCCATCCCTGCGGACTGGGGGGCCGTCTTGTCGAGCCCGTGGCCAGAGTCAACAGCATCAGGCTGTTCCACACACACATTTTTAAAAAACAGATACTTATCAGCAAAGCAGACCATTCAAAAGAGTATCCCCTGATGCTTTAGGAGAGATGCGTAAATGAATACGCACTTCCCAGCATATTTATGAAAATGTGGATGCCAGGACCTCACGCCCAGACTGGGACTCAGAATATCTGAGGAAGGGGCCCCACATCTGCATGGTTCAAACCCATCTGGGGTTGTACCTCTGCTTATCGACATAGGAGAACCACAGTGGTAGATGCTTTTTAAAAAAAACAGTTATAAAATACACATAACATAAAATTTACCATTTTAACCATTTTTAACTGTATGGAGCAGTGGCACTAAGTGCGTTCTTGTGGCGCGAGTAATCTCCAGAATTTCTTCATCCTGAGAAACTGAAACTCTGTGCTCTTTAAATAACTCCCGTTTCCTCCTCCCCCAGTCCCTGGCAACTGCCATTCTACTTTCCATTTCTATGAATTTGACTAGGTCTCTAGGTACCTCCTATAAGTGGAATCCTATAGTAGTTGACCTTTTGTGGCTGGTTTATTTCACTTAGCGCAATGCCTTCAGGGTCATTCATATTGAAGAATGCGTTAGGGTTTCCTTGCTTGTTCAGACTGCATAATGCTCCGTTGTAAGGATGTGCCACACGCTGCCAACTCGTTCATTTGTCTGTGGACACTTGGGTTGCTTTCCCCTTTCGGCCGCTGGGAATAATGCTGCCCGTGGATGTGCGAGTCTGTCTTGGAGACCCCGTTTTCCGTTCTTTCGGACGTGTGCCCTGTGTAATTGCCAGATCATACAGAAATTTTATTTTACATTTTTGGAGGAATCGCCATACTGTTTTCCATAACGGCTGCATTTTCATTCGCGCCAACTGTGCACCAGGGTGCCACTTTCTCCACACCCATGCCGACACTTATTTTTCATTTCTGGATAGTAGCCATCCTGAAGGGTAGGAGTTGGTACCGCATCGTGGTCCTGGTTTGCATTTCCCTAATGACATCCTTTCTCTCCTGTGCTGGTTGGCCATTTGTGTGTCCTCTTTAGAGAAATGTGTAGTCAGTCATTTAATCATTTTGGTGTCTTTTGTTGTTGAGTAATAGGAGTTCTTAGTAGATCTGGATTTTAGTCCCTTATACTGTCCAGATACTCTCTATCGTTTGCAGATGTTTTCTCCCATTCCGTAGGTTGTCTTTTCCACTCTGTGGATTGTATCTTTTGAGGCAGGTTCTACAAGTTCTTTACACATATAATAACCCTGTAGAGAAAACAGTATTATCTTGCATGCCAACGTTGTAGGGGCGGAAACTTGGGCCTGGTTTAGGCAGCTCGCCTGGGGTCGCACAGCTGTAGTACGTGTCAGGGCTGGCATTCAAGCTTGGGCCCCTCCGACTCTGAAGCTTGCAGCATTTCCTTTCCTCTGCTTTACTTCTCCTCCAACCCCCACCCCCACCCGCCCCGCTGAGCCGATGGCACAGGGAGGCCCCAAGGGCGTCTGCAGCAAGTGGCGTTGGTTTGAGAAGCATTCAGTGACAGGAGGAACTGTGAACGGAAGACTTGGGGATCTCTCCCTTCCGACCAGTGGGGTGCCCCATCCTGTAGACCTAGGTCGTTGCTCAGACCTCAGAGAGACCAGAGAAGTGCAGACTCTTTTGTTCATTTGCCTGTTTTTGAAACATTGCATGAGCTTGTTTCAGAGCCCATCTGCTACTCACAGGTCTCCCCACTGTCCGTGTCGTTCACGCCGCCGTGGATGCTGTGTCTTCTTGCCGGCGACCCCCTCACCGCTCTGCACCCTCCGTCTTTTCAGGAGGCCAGCTCCAGGGGCAGCTCCTCTCTCAGTCTCAGTGACTCACCAGACAGAAGGAAGAGTCCCCTCATTTGCAGTCCCTTTCTTCTGGGCTATTTCCTCCAGCCTCTGAGCTCCACGAGTGGCGGCCATGTCCTGTTGGTTGCCGTGTCACCCCGCACGGTGGCATTACCCAGCGTCGGCCCCAGACCAGTTAAATCAGAACCCACGGCTGGAGGGGGCAGTGTGGTGCTTTCACACTCCTTAGCAGGGCTTCTCTGCAGCCAGCCTGGAGCGCTGCGGCCGCCTCCCCTCGCCCGCGCAGGGCCGTCCGCGGAGCGGTGCCGTTTGTCCAGCGCGGGGCTGCCGTATGCGCCCTCCTGAATCCAATGAAGCATGGGCCACTTTGAGAGGATGGTAGGAACTTCATGCATTCGTCCTTCCGTCCGATCTACCGATCGCTACTTATCGAGTACCCCTGTGAGCCAGGCACTGGTGGGCATAACTTATGTTCTTCTAGGGAAAGTGTGTTCTGACCTGAAAGATAAGGCTGTGTGTGTGCACACGTGTGCTAAGACCGTGGCCTTGGACAACATCGGGATTCTCAGGGGCAGCGCCTACCTGCCTGGCTGGGCAGCTGGGGAAGTTTCGGGGAGAACAGAAGACGCGACCCAGATTTGGAAGGGTGGGGTGAGTGTCATAGGGAAGGAACTAGGTGAGCTGTGCTGCGGAGGGAGAGGAGACTGGGGGACTTACACGGAGGCTGTCCCTCATGGGTGATTGCCTTCAGGTTCTTTCCATTCATTCATTCATTCGTTCATTCGCTCAGGCATCAAACATCTAATGAGTAACGGCTGCCTCGTGTTCCAGGTTTGCACTGAGCATCCCCGGAGCTTGTGGGAAACGCAGCTTCTCAGGCTCCACCCCAGACCCGTTCAATTGCTCCCGCTAGAATCTGGGAGCCCCTGCTCAGGGCGTCGGGTTTTCCGACTCCATCAGTGCGCCCCCTCCCTCAGTGCTCAGCGCAGGGGCTTTCCACGAACGTCTGTCGACTGACAGCTTTGTGCCAGGTCCTGCGAGGCTCTGGGAGTGTGGGAGGTGCTTCATGGGGAGGGTGCCAAGGTCAGCGTGTTCGAGGTGTTGATGGGACGTGCAGGTGATGAGAGACCCTAGATACACACCTGAGCCTCTGGAGGAAAGGCCGGGCTGTGGAGGTGTTTTGGAAGTTGTCAGCATGCAGGTAGAAGGATTAGATGCCCAAGTGCCTGAAAAGAAACTCTCAACACCCATGTGAGAGTCAGAGAGGGGGTGGTGATGGGGAACGCCCGGCTCTCCTGGCGCCGTGTGTTCTGATGAGTCTGGCCCAGGAGCCCATTTGTCCAGTGTTGAGGTGACATTGGCATTTTTTTTTCTCTGCAGACACTGGGGCCCTGAGGGCAAGGGTGTGACTTGTCTATGTCACTGAACATCCAGGAAGCATTGCTCTTGGGGCCTCCTGGGATGGTTTCATTTGTAGGACACCTGCCTTCTGTTGGGGTTGTCCTTCCTTCTCTCCAGGGGACAGTGTGGCACCAAGACCTGAAGGGGGTGGGCAGGGACGGCCTCTGTTACAGTAAGTGTGGGCAAGTGGGTGCAGGGCCCACAGTGCACTGGAGAATGCTGCCCCACCCCCCACCCCCACCCAGCACCAGGAGCTCTGGTTTTTCAGAGTCAGCCTTGCAAGGGGCAGGACTTTGGCCATTGCGGCACTGCAGAACTTGACCCTGGATTTATTTTTGGAGAGTGAATTCCCGGATCTAGCTTTGCACTGTACTGGGCTGTGGCCACCTGAACCCCAGGCCTGCCTCACGTATTTATGGGAAATTTGTTTGGTAATCAAATGGTTACTGTAAACGTAATCACAGGTCAGATGGAGTGGATGTGTTTACACACCAGATTCTTCTGTTAGAGGCCATAGACCTTTACTGGGGAAAAGGAAGTGCTCGCCATTGTTAGTCCCCGAGCTGGAAAATCCCTGGTGGTCTAGGTCTGCGTGGAGAAACACTCGCCTTCGTTTCCCAGCGTCTTAGCCGCCGTCCCAGTAGCCTGTGGCCTGTTGCCACCAGACCGCACTCCGCAGCGTTTGTCGAAGAGATTTGGCTTCCGCCTGCTCCCTAGATAAGTGGTCCGGACAAAAGTGCAGGAGGCGCCAGGATGCTCTCTGATGCTGTCCTGCGGTCCACAGTGACACCGCAGCCTGTGCACTGTCCTCCAAGAGACAGCTAGCCGTTGGCTCGGGTGCTGCGTGGACTGTGGCCCCAGCTGGCCGTCTCCCGAGGAGGTAGGTCACTCTCTGCCCCTCGGCTGCACAGAGGTGGCCCGGTCTGTGGGTTTGTGGGTTTGTGTGTGCACTGGAAGAGCCTGGCTGCGGGCTCCCTCCTGGGGGGATGGGGGAGTGTCCTTCTGTCCCCGGCTTAAGTTGGGTTGGCAGAAAGGTGCCAGCAGTCATGGGGCAACAGAGAGGGGCGTGGATTCCTGCAGCCCACGGCCACCCGAGAACCAGGCGGAGCTGTCGGCCACAGCAGCAGCTTTTCCAGGGGGGCAGCCATTTTCAGCCGAGACCCTGCTCTTGGGCCGTGTCCCACCGAGTGAAATACTATCCCCCGCTTCTTCCCAGCGCTGCAAACTGGGAGCTGTGGGCCGACACTTTATGTCTTTTGTGCCTTTAACTTTGGATTTCAAACAAGCCGATCGCAATGTTGCCCTTCTGCGGGGACTTAATTAACCCACTGTTTTTGTCGTTTCAATTACAGTAGCCCAATTTAACCGGCCCCTCCTCCAATACTTTGAAATTACTCTGCTGAAAAGTTGTGCAAGAGTCATGCCTTCAGCCCTGGTGGGCAGTGCTGGCTGGTGCGGCTTCCGAGCCGGCAGGGAGGCCGAGTTGAGTTGGGGTTCCTGCTGTGCCTCCTTTGAAGGCAGCACACCCTGCCCCCTGCAGCTGTTGCCCCCCTCCCCATCTTTAAACTCCTCAGCCCACACCTCACCCCCGCTGAAGGGGCCTCGGTGGAGAGAGGTCTGAGCTCTGTTAGTTGGGTTTTGATTTCAGTAAAGGAGTTGATAGAATGAGATAAACCCTAGGCTCACGGGGCTGGGGAAATTAAACAGAGATGATATCAAAGTTCCCCTGAGTTTTCAACTGTGATACAGTAGCTTAGTTTTCTCCCAGACTGGGGCCGGGAGGCATGCCTTTGATTCTGAAACAATGCTCAGCATCAGTTAAGCCCAGCACCACTGACTTTTAGGGATTAAGCAAACTGTTGTACTAATTCTTTGATCAGCTACAAGGGAGCAGTGTGCTGTCTGTATGAAGGGGCTTTATAGTTAAAGTTCATTTCTCTGTGAACTTGCTATGACAGCGCTGGTGCCCTGCTGCAGTGCCTGCGCTGGGCCCCGCCCCCGCCCCCATCCCACCCCAGGCGCTGTTTGCAGCGTTGCAGACAGAGGCAGGAAGCGGTTTTCTTCCACCCAGCCTTGTTGCCCGGTCCCCATCCAGCACGACATGGGAAAAATCCTCCCGGCTTGGAAAACATACCTCACCCCACACCGCACACACAGGCGTGCACCCACGCCCTCCCACCTCACAGAGGAATCCTCCTGGGTAGACCCAGAAACAGAGCCAGGGCTTGCAAATGATCTAGCAGACGCTGCCGGGCACCAGGGTTAGAGATTGGGTTGGGGATTGGGACCAGATGACCTCTGAGGTTCAATTAAGAGAACCAGCTCAAGGTCACTGTGCTCTCGCCACACCCAAGAGCAGGTCGACTCCCCGTGCGGCCACTGCCTTCGCTCCTTGCCTGGCACTTGCTGAGAACCCACTTAGTTTGAGTTGGCTCCATCTTAGAGTTCTAAGTAATGTCAACATCCGTTATCTTGTCTTCTAAAATACTGGGTCAATTTTTGGTTTTCACTATAGAGGTGCAGCCACAGCAAGCACGGTGCAAGTTTTGCAAATTGCTCCCTCCTCCTGGTTGGCCCTGCGACTCGCAGCCGGTAATGGAGCCGCCGTGTGCTGTCGATGAGCGCGCACACACCATGCATCAACCTATTCCCTCCTGTGCAGTGCTCCGATCTCCCTCATTAGGCCTAAATTTACCTCCGTCCTACACAAACATGGCCTTAGCTCATTTTTATTGTTGTAAATTATTTATGAGGGAAATGTTGAATCTTGAAACGGAGGTGTGAGGGAAATTAATCCCATGTTACTTTTATCTTTCTGTACTTTTCTTCCCCTTGCTTAACTTATGGGGCTACGGCGACAGAAAGAAGAGCTGTGGTGTTTTAAATATAATTAGTGTTGAAACTGCTTTCTCGATCGGATATCGGGTCAGATGCTGGCCTCTCTCTGCCCAGTGTCATGGAAAGCAGCCCAGGCTGCGGAAGGAGAACCAGAGGTCCTATTTGTCTGCCAGCTGCACAGTGTCTGAGAACTCCAGGCCTCAGGGGTTTTTTTTTTTTCCACTAGCACAGGGATAATAGAACCCGGCCACCTCCCAGGTTCAGAGTGAGCGTTGATTGAGACGGAGCCTGAGAAAGTTGTTTTTTTTTTTTTAATTTTTTTTTCATCTTCGCCAGAGGACAAGTTTTTTTTCATTGCTTTTTAGAGACAGAGGAAAGGAGAGAGAGAGCGAGCGAGCACAACATTGATGTTAGAAAGAAACATCAGTTGGGTTGCCTTCTCTTATGTGCATTGACCAGAGATCAAACCCGCCACCTGGGTATGTGCCCTGACTGGGAATCGAACCCATGACCTTTCTGTCTACAGGATCACGTTCCCACCAACTGAGCCACACCAGCCAGGGCCTGAGAAAGCTTTTAGAGAATTGCAAAGCTCTGTACCCGTGCAGCAGAGGTGTGTTCGTGTGTTTGTGCAGTTAGGCTTTTGAGAGAGAGGTGGATGCGGGTGAGGCGCTGCTGAAGGTGAAGCCAGGAGTTGTTGCAAGTAGGCCCCGGAATTTCATGTTTCAGACCAGCATTGCCTCTTGCCAGACAGGTTAATGTTGGTTTTAAACACCCTGCCCCCACTCCTCTCCCCTCCCCGGCAGATTTGCTCTGCAGGCCAGCGTTAATGGCCTCTTCTCCCCCTCACGGAGGCCTGGCCTGTGACCCTGGGCAGCTGAGTACTCGAGGCAGTGCCATCCCGCCTGGCTTGAGGCTCCACACAGCCCGGGAAATGTGGAGTGCTAGTTAATAAATGGCCTTTTGTTAGGGAGGTCAATTGAACTGACGGTAGAGACGCTGTTAAAAGTAATTTGCAGTCAGAAAATATGTAATTCAGGGCAAGCTGCTTTGAGTGATTGCCTCTGCCATGGATATCTTGGGCGTTTCTCATTAAAAGCTTCCTTTGCTGCTGCTGCCGCTGCTGCTCCCTCCACTGCCGCACTGGCCTCAGCCCCGCGCAGCAGCGAGGCGTCATTTGTCTGTATTTCACAAAGGCCGCCTGGATCCCCAGGGTGCGGCAACTGCGGGGAAAGGAAAGAAGGCGTGCGGGATGCTCCGTGCACCGCTCGGCCCAGAGCGTCCTCCCGTCCTGCAGGCTGGGCCGCGGCGCGACCGACCGCGTGCGGGCACAGGCCGCCGGTCCTTTGTCTGGCCGTGCGGGAGGCAGCCTGCAGCCATCTTGGAACCTGCTGCTGGGCTGCCTCTCTGGTGCATTCTGGGAGCGGCGTCCGCGCTTTCCGGGCGAATTTCTCCCGCTGCACTTGAGAGCATGCTTCAGAGCGAAAGAGAGCCGTTGTCGCCGGCGCCTCGTGGAGGATGTTGTAACCCCAGGACGTGAATCTATCAGCAAATAAAATACGTCTTATTTATTTCCATGCTTATCTCCTCCTCCCTCTCTCTTAGATAGTAGAGGCAGTGCTATCTTAATAAAAAAAAAAAAACCTTACCTCGCATGTTCTTTATTAAATTCACAGCATGATATTTCAGCACAGGCAGAATTCATACATTCCGTTAATGAGTTGTTAATTGCGAAGCATTTTGGTAACCAGCAGCAGGTACCAATATTTTGCAAACGGCAGCATTGTTATTGCTACGTTACCAAGAAGATTTTCCAAGTGAAGATACTTTCTGATCAGTGTGTGCTTTGGATGGAGCGGGTGCTGATATTTAATGCCAGACCTTCTTGATTGGGGGTGGGCATGGGTATCCATTCACTAAGTGTTTTCTTGACGCCTACTGTGTGCCAGAAGCCCTAAACCCTGGGCTTTAATGCAGATAAACCCCACCTGGTAAATGAAATTTGAAAACAGAAGACGATGCCGTGATGCAGCGTGGCTTGCTGGGCTCTACCCTGGGCTTGCAGAAGCTTCTTTTCCGTAGAATGCAGTAAAGCAATACTTGGTTTGGCTTTTGTCATAAACAGGTGCTGAGAGTGCGGCTGCTGTCAGGCTAAGAAGCGCCTGGAATGGAGACTTGGCTCCATTGCATTCAGTCTGTTTCCGGAGCCTTCCGTGGGGTCCGGGGAATGCCGATTCCGTGGGCGACTTGCATAGAGCATTTCGGTTGTTCCTATTTAGAAGGCACAGTCGTTTTTAATAGTCTCTGCCTTTTCTGATTCTGGGCTGAGACCCGAGGATATTCCTCCCGCCTGCCGAGTTAGGCAGGGTGTTTGGTTTGCTTTAGAAGCAGTAACCAGCCTTGAGAGATCTGGCAGACCTACAGCCAGTGGAATTTAATTGCTGCCGAAGGAGGTGGAATTTAACTTGCTCTTTTTCAAGGCTTGTCCTTTTACAAGTACTAAAAGTCATTTACATAAGGTGTTACCTTTATTTGCTTTTGGGTGCACCGCCACTCAGACCCGGTGCTCTCTATATACTGCTTGTCTCCTCTGGTCACATCAAGAGGCAGTGAGCTGCAGAATAATAATTCCATTTCCCTCCCTTTCTCCCAAAGTGCCCAGCAAGAATTATGGTCATTGTTAGTGTTCAGCTTTGAGTAAATGCCCGCGACCTGTGGGATTAAACACAACACAGGGGCCTGCCAGTCCTCTCGGGACGGGCACCTACCACGGTTCTGGTCAGTTACACCGGACCTGTGTGCCCCAGGCCCCACCAGCCTCATCCGCTTTCTGTCGGGCGCCTACTGTGCCTTCCTTCACGTGGCTCTCAGTTCTCACAGCAGCTCTGTGACCATCAGTGCTGTGACTCCCTGTTTGCTCAAAGTCCTGGGGCCTGGGCTGAGCACCGTCCCCTCACCGCCATGCTCAGAAGACACTCTTCCATACGTTTGTTTGCACAGCTCTGCCTGCTGCGCAGTCCACCCTCGGTTGTGGTGGAGACCGAGGGTTTGGAAGTCTGCCCCTGCATAAGGAAATAGTGTAAGGGAGAGCAGAGAAAGGCGAGGTAGGTCTGATTTACCCTCAGAGAATCCTCTGGTATCTGTTCAGAAGTCAGGCAGCTGGGTGGGAGATTTGAGAATGGTTTGCTTTTGGGTTTAAAATGACCTACTCAGAGAAGGGACGCACCCTCGTTAGCTGTGTTAGCTCAGCGTTCAAAGCTGACTCGAGACGAGGAGGGGCCAGGCGTATTTTGAATTCTTGATCTGAGGAAGGAGGTGAGGTCAGGGCTCCTTTCGCCAGCTCAGGCACACGGAGCTGAGCTCAGGGCATTCGCCGAGAGTCTGGTCCTATCTGTTTGAGACTTTGCATTGTTCTCGTTCAACGCTCAGTTTGAATTTTGTGCTTTCTTTTTCCTTTTCGGACCCAGGACCCATCCACCATGCCTGAAGTCAAAGACCTTTCGGAAGCCTTGCCAGAGACGTCCATGGACCCCATCACGGGAGTGGGGGTGGTGGCTTCTCGGAACCGAGCCCCGACAGGCTATGACGTAGTAAGTCAGGGTGCTGCTTTGTACCTTCTGTTCCCGGGTTCCACAGACCTTTACCTCCTGTGCTCGAGGCCCTCCAAACCTCGTGTGTACACTGTGTTCCTTCCCTCTGGGGACTGAAGCCGGGGGGTGGGGGGGAGCAGCCCCGATTGGGCAGCCCGGGGAGTGTCCTGGACTGGGAGTCAGGGGACCTGAGCCCGCCCCGGCTACACCCAGAGCCCAGCTGCTCGAGTTCTGTGATGCTCATGGTCACCTCCTGCAACATTTAGGGGTTGGGTTAGCTGGTTTCCAGTCACTTCTAGTTGTGACATTTCATGGAAAGGACTGCAGAGGCCGAAAGACCCTTGGTGTTTGTCATCGGTTGTCCCACGTGTACAAGTGCCCTGAACGTACGGCTCCACAGTCGCCCCGCTCTGTGCGGCTCACAAAGCGACTCCTGCCTTGGAGCTCACGCAGCTCTCGCGGCCACCGGGGGTGGGGAGGCAGGCAGCTTCGTTTCGACTTTGCTGATGGGGAGAACCCAAGCTCTGGGGAGTGAAGTGGCAGAGCCCCTGCCCCTCCTTGGGGGTGGTGAGTCAGGACCCCCGCCCCCCCCAAGTCCCTGCTGGGACTGACCACACCGCCCCTGCTTAGCAGAGACCTTGCCTTGCTTTTCAGCAGACATCTGTGGTGTTCAGGGGTGCCGACGGCTGGAATCGGTTATTTTGGTGTTTCAGTAGAAAAATCCCGATTTGGCCAGAGCTTTAAAAACAATGCAGAGTAACATTCGGAGGGTTTAGTGCAGTGATCAGAGATTCTGAAGTGGTCTTATTTTCACTTTCCTCATTTTGTTTATGGCTGCATTTTATTCTTGTTCATTGCAAGTGTGTACCAAGAATACATTAAGAGTAAAAGAACAAGAGCCTTCATAGCCAGCACTGAGAGCCTACTGCAGTGATTAGATCAGCGTTCGATGTCCCAGGCACGGTGGCAGGCGGGGGGCGGGGGGGGACAAGGCCTGGTCCGGGGGGACCCCCAAGGCAGTGTTTCTCAGCCTTGGCACTGCTGACATTTGGGGGCAGATGATCAGATGATTTTGTGCTGTGGGGCTGTCCTGTGCCCGTGGACTGTTTAGCAGCATCCTTGGCCTCTACCTACTAGATGCCAGTGGCACCGAGCTGCCAAGTCAGACCACCAGAAAATGTGCCCAGCAATCGTCAAAGGTCCCCAGGCTGGAGACGGCCGTGAGTGGGCACAGTCCGCCCCGTTGGGAAAAGTGCCGTGTGTCTCAGCCCAGCCCAGCACTGGGTCCTGCGTGAGGAGGGACAGGCCTGTTAAAATGCTCCCCATCACTCTCCCAAGTGTTTGAAAGCTTATAAACATTTTAAAAGTGAAAGAACGCGGGAATCTTTTTTGACAAAGGTTTGAGTCTTACCTGCCGCCTGAACTTCAAAGCGCTGCTTGAATGTATAACTTGCTATAAAATGGAATCATTAGGTTTGGCTTTGTGCCGTAAAACTCTCGGGGAAGCTAATAAAAGTGTTACCGATCGGAGAGGCCAAAGTGTCTTTTGATGAATTGGCCGCGAAGCGGCACTGACTGTGCATGGGCCTGGCCGGGCGCTGGCGCTCGCTGCCAGGAGGACCAGCCCCTGGGTGCTCGCCCGGGGGCTCACGCCAGGGCCTGGGGCTCACGCCGTCCCACTGTGCGGCCCTTCGGTTGATCTGGGTCTCTTCCTTCTGCTTGTACCTCTGGGGTCATCTCGAGCGCTTGGCCAGTGGGCGGCAGATGGCCTCCGACAGTCTGGCTTTCTAGAAGTCTCGGCAGGCCTGACAGGAGCAGAATCTATCCCTATCATTTTCTCCTAACATCACGCTCAGGGCAGAAGAGCGCTGTGTCAAACGAGTAAAATTAATAAGCACATTTCATGATTGCGCCGGGCCGTGCATTATAGTGAAAGGTGAGCAGGGCGAGAGGCCGCGGGGGTCAGCCTGGCAATTACCCAGCCTCGGCGCCGGGATAGAGCGTGGCCGAGCTCCCTCCGGAAGCCCTGCCAGGGAGAGCACGGGGGACATCTCGTCGTATTGACCATGGACTCTTCTAGATAAGCATCTGGTTCCCCAGAGGTCTGACCCTGAGTTCAAGGGCAGTGGGCGAGGGGGGGTGGCGGGGAGAAGAGCTCCCCCCGTTCCCTTTATCTGGAGTTTTGTGTGAAGTCATCTTCACACTGAAATGTAAGGTGTTTTATGGTGGCTGGGCGCAGAGGTACTTAGCCGAGGACTTCCTGCCGCGGACAGTGGTGAGACCTCTCTCTGTCACATCTGCCGTGGGAGCGATCTGTCCCCGTGCGCCACCACAGTAAGCACTGTGATTGCACAGCCCTGCGAGGCAGGCACCAGATGGACGGCTGACCCTGGCCAGTGCTGTGGCTTCTGAGTGAGCACAGGCCCTGTTGCTGCTGAAAGTAAAAGATGCCAAACATTCGTTTGTAAAAATTTAATTTTGTAACTTCTCCGCAGGTCAGGGGCAGCGTCTTAGGCTCGGGGCTGAGGGTTATTGGCAAAAATCCTCCATTTATTGTTCCGATGTCTGCAGTCCTCTCTGAAACGGCCCCCCTTCTGCGCCACCGCCACACGGTCAGGCCTTGGAGTGGCTGGCAGCGATGCTCCTCGAGTGTCCTTGTGATGCCCCAGTGCCTGCTGTAATGACTGTCGTAGATGCCTGGTGTTTGCCCAGGGTCATACATGCTCTTCTGGCATGTGCGATGGTCAGTTTTCGGTGACTCGTGATGCCATAGAAGCAGTCTGGTCTAAAACTCCTCCACACAGAATTAGCCTGCCATTTCCAAGCCACGCTGGGAAGCTGCAGCGTCCAGGGACATCAGGGTGGACCTCACTGAGGACCGTTTTGGGTGCATCCCTTTGCCTTTCCAGTGAAGCACGTCCTACCTTTTACAGTTCGTTTGCCTTTCTAAAAATTCTTTTGTCTCTTTACAACTCAGAGACTAGCACCATGATTCTGTATTTGTGAGGTGACTCTTTCTTTCCAGATAGGCAGTTTTCTTCTTTGATAATGTACTTTTGGGGAGTATACTCACACATGCTAATATACTTTTGGGGGGCAAAAACAAAACAAAAAGTCAGCAATGCAGAGAAAGAATGATCGCACACTGCAGAGTGGTTTTATTTTAAATTTTTAACCTACCCAACCTATTTTTGAGTACCCATCACATCCCAGCTGGACGCCGGGGACGCCGGGGTGAGTGAAAGCACGCGCCAGCCCTGCCTGCGTGACACTCACAGTCTAGAAGGGCGGAAGGACAATGGAATGAGTCCACAAGTAAATGTAAAATAAAATTGCGATAAGTCCCCTCAAGGGAAGTGCTAACAGACCATTTTTATCTTTCACATCTGGCTTTGCAGATCTGTCCTTTTTTCTTGCTGCGCCCCAGATTACGACAGCACAAGCCCCCTCCAGCTGACTTCCAGACACCGCTCCCTTCCGTCACTGGAGACCGTCCAGGTGTCTGTCCTCCGGCTTCCCTGAGCCGTTCCCGGGGCACCACCTCACGTGGGCTCAGGCTTCTCCAGCTGCGCCGTTTTCCCTGGTGACCTCTATGAGGTCACCCTTGGCGGGGCACCGCCCCCCCGCTCACCTGGCCTGAGTGGGGGTGGACACGGCTCTCCCTTCTTCCGTGACCTTTTGTGGTTTCCCCTACAACAGCTGAGACCAGAGTTTGTTTTAACGAGCCTTTTCTGGAGCTTTGAGGATGATGGGAATGCGAGAGTAAAACCCGGAGAGCTTTGATGCCGGCTGCTGAGGCCCAGGCCGGCCCCCCGGCCCCCACCTGGCCTGGGCTCTGCCGTGCTGTTGGCTGCCCTCATCCCCCCACCCCAGCGCCGCGTTCCGACCTGCTGCCCAGGGGGTCCCAGCCTCCCAGGGACTAGGAGATCTTCCCTGCTTCTTCACACCGATCTGAGAGTCCTCCCTACACACCGGAGTCTTTCTGTCCCAGGGGCCCTGAAGTGACAGATCACCCCCTAGTTCAGTGACTGTTCCCAGACGTCCAGGTCGGGGATTCTCAAGCTTTCCATATTTTTCCGTACTTCCAAGGTTTCTATACTCTTGTTTTGGTAAAATTCTACTCATCCTTCAAAACCCAGTTCCGATAGCTTCATAGTGCCACTTTTCCTGACATTACTCATTCATTCATTTATTCGTGCACTTGTGACACAAATGTTTATTGACTACCTACTTTTGTGCAAGGCACTGGGAATCCCAGTGTTCTAGAAGGTGGGACCCCATGAGCTGAAAGGTGAGAGATGCGGATGGATAGGAGGACGGGGCCAGATCACAACCGGGCACTGCGAGCCACCCGAAGGAGTCTGGCCGTTACTTGGAGGGCGGCGGGCGTCATCAACGGACGTGAAGGGGCAGCAGTTCTGAGGTTCCTGCTTTCTAGAGTTTGCTCGTGTGCAGCGAGGACAGTGATCGCTGGTGGTGGCCTGGCCCCTTAGCAGTGGACGTGGAAAGAAGTGGCTGGATCTGAGGAACCGAACACACACTCTTCCACAGAGAAAAATAGATTCAGGGTTGGGGGATGGGTGCAGAGGCGAGGAAAGGGAAGGACCAGCACGGCACCAGCGTGTCTTGCTGAGAAGCTGGGTTGGTGTCGGTGCTGTTGGTCAGGACAGGAACAGAGGCCACCAGGGTTGCGGCGGTGGGAGGGGCAGCTGGGCCAGGTTCGGACACGCCGAGGCGGAGGTGTCTAGGGGGAGATGTCGAGCAGCCCTAGGCCAGAGGTCTGGGGAGAGGTCTGGGCATCGTCCTCGCATAGCAGAGACCGGGCAAGACTGACTTGGTCCAGGGAGAGGGTATGGAACCGGAAGGGATGAGGTGTCACGTGGGGCTCCACGCCCGAGTGCCCTGGAGTGTCACTGAGGAGGGATGGCTGTAAAGAAGGCGCTCAGAAGTGACCAGGCCGAGCATCCAGAGGGGCGGGTGGGAAATGCCTAAGAAACTGAAGGGAAAGGATGATTTCTGGAAGAAGAGATGGTCCTTTGTGTTCAAAGTTGCCTGCAGGGCAAGTGAAATGAGATCAAAAGGTGGAGGTGGCTGTGAACTTGGTGGCAGGCTCAGAAGCAAGATTGGAGGGCACTTGAAGAGTCCAGTGGAAGGGGGAGGTGACGAAGGGGGAAGTGCAGGCGGAGGCGGAGGGAAGTGGCGCCCAGAGGATGACATGGGATCACGGGTCCTCGGTTCTTTGTTTAAAGGTGGAAAGTGATGAGCACGTTTAGTTGCTCGTGGGAAGGAACCCGCGGTGGGTTGAGTGGGGGCTGGCAGTATAGGAGAGAGCAGCCATCTGATGATGCAAAGCCGCGGAGGGGGCAGACACTCAGCACGCGAGCCCACAGAGAGAAGCCAGGAAGTCGCGTTTGTTTGTTCTCCTCCTTCCTCTCGCTGTGCGCGGGGAAGCCAGCTCTGCTCACGGCCTGTGACCCCTGCCCGAGCCGCCCGGGCCGCACGTGGACCGGTCGTCCAGGAAGTCCCCACTTGCGTTTGTTCCTTTCTTCTCTCTCTCTCTCTCTCTCTCTCTCTCTCTCTCTC
>PVJI01023346.1:0-23725 GCA_004026765.1 Micronycteris hirsuta
TTTTTTTTTTGTTTTTGTTTTTGTTTTTTTTTTTTTTTTTTTTTTTTTTTTTTTTTTTTTTTTTTTTTTTTTTTTTTTTTTTTATGTAGGCCTGTATGGCTATGAACTTCCCTCTCAGGACTGCCTTCGCTGTGTCCCATAAGTTTTGGGTTGTTGTCAGTTCATTTTCATTTGTTTCAAGGAACTTTTTGATTTCTTCCCTAATCTCGTCCTTGACCCATTCATTGTTTAACAGCATGCTATTCAGTCGATTTTGAGTGTTTTGGGTTTTTTTCCTTTGGGTTGGTGTCTAATTTAGGTCCTTTGTGGTCAGAGAAAATACTTGGTATGATTTCAATTTTCTTGAATTTGTTGAGGCTTGTTTTGTGTCCTATCATATGGTCTATGTTTGAGAATGTTCCATGTGCATTTGAAAAGAATGTGTATTTAGCTTCTTTGAGGTGAAGGGCCCTATATATATCAGTTAAGTCCATTTCTTCTAGGACATTGTTCAATGCCACAATGTCTTTGCTGATATTTTGTTTGGAGGATCTGTCCATTTTTGACAGTGGGGTGTTGAAGTCCCTTAGTATAATTGTGTTGCTATCAATGTCCTTCCTGAAGTCTTCCAAGATTTTCTTTATGTATTTGGGTGCTCCTGTGTTGGGTGAGTATATATTTACAATGTTTATGTCTTCTTGGTGGATTCTTCCTTTGAGTATTATAAAGTGTCCTTCTGGATCTCTCTTTAAGGCCCTTTTTTTGAAGTCTATTTTGTCTGATATGAGTATTGCTACCCCAGCTCTTTTTTCTTGTCCATTTGCTTGGGAAACTTGTTTCCAGCCCTTCACTTTCAGTCTGTGTAAGTCTTTTGTCCTGAGGTGGGTCTCTTGTAGGCAGCATATGTGTGGATCGTGCTTTCTTATCCATTCAGCTAGTCTATGTCTTTTGATTGGAGCATTTAATTCATTTAAGTTTAAGGTTATTATCGATAGGTACTTATTCATTGCCATTTTTTTTTGTACCTGTGTTCCTTTCTCTCTCTCTTTTCCTTCCTTTCTTTAAAGCAGTCCCTTTAGCATGTCTTGCAGAACTGGTTTTGTGGAGGTGTATTCTTTTAGACTTCTTTTGTCTGGGAATCTCCTTATTTGGCCATCTATCCTGATTGAGAGCCTTGCTGGGTACAGTAGCCTTGGTTGCAGGCCTCTGGTTCTCATTACTTGGAATATTTCTTGCCATTCTCTTCTGGCTTGGAGTGTTTCCACTGAGAAGTCGGCTGCTAACCTTATTGGGGCTCCCTTGTATGTTACTTCCTGTGTCTGTCTCGCTGCCTTTAAGATTCTCTCTTTGTCTTGGAATTTTGCCATTTTAAAGATTTTATTTTTATTTTATTTTTTAGAGAGAGGGGAAGGGAGGGAGAAAGAGAGGGAGAGAAACAGCAATGTATGGTTGCCTCTCACATGGCCCTCACGGGGACCTGGCCCGCAACCCAGGCATGTGCCCTGACTGGGAATCGAACCGGGACCGCTTGGTTCCCAGCCCGCGCTCAATCCTCTGAGCTACACCAGCCAGGGGAATTTTGCCATTTTAATGATGATGTGTCTTGAAGTGGGCCTGTTTGGGTTCCTTTTGATTCGGATTCTCTGTGTTTCCTGGATTTGTGTGACTTTCTCTCTCATCAGATTAGGGAATTTTTCCATCATTGCTTTTTCAAACAGGTTTTCTATTCCTTGCTCTTCTTCTTCTCCTTCTGGTATCCCTATTATACGAATATTGTTACATTTCATGTTGTACTGCATTTCCCTTAATACCTCTTCATTCTTTCTGAGTCTCTTTTCCTGTTCCTGCTCTTTTTGGGTGTTTTTTTCTACCTTGTCTTCCAGCTCGTTGATCCGATCCTCTGCTTCATTGAGCCTGATTTTGATTCCTTCTATTGTGTTCTTCAGTTCAGATATTGTATTCTTCATTTCCTCTTGGCCCTTATGGATAGTTTCTATTTCCTTTTTCATGCTGACATAGTTTTCAGTGATTTCATTATAGTTTCCCTGTAGTTTCTCAAAATGCTCTGCAAGCTCATCAAGCTTCTTGAACTTCCTGATAACCAGTGCTTTAAACTCACTATCTGATAGTTGGCTTGCCTCTGTTTCATTTATCATTCTTTCTGGGGTTTCCTCCTTTCCTTTCATTTGGGAATTGTTTCTTTGTCTTCCCATTATTTGTGAGACTCTTCTTGCTAGCCTCTGTTTCTTAAATTGATATGTCAAGTTCTCTGGAGTAGCAAAGTTGATTTTTTGTCACTGTCTCTGTTTTTAGGGCTGACCCTTGTCTGGGTCTAACTCTGTTCTCTTTTCAACTTCAGGTTTTAATGTCTCACCTGTGGATAAAGAAGAGAGGGGAAGGAAGAAGAAAAGAAAAAAATAAAGTAAAAAAATAAAATATAAAAATTAAAAAGTAAAAATACAAAAATAATTAATAAAAAGAGGAAAAGACTAGGAATACTAAATGAATGGACGGAAGAAGGAATTAAAAAAAATAAAGAAGGATAGACAGGAAAGAGGGTGGGGAAAAGAAACAAACAAACATACAAACAAACAAAAAAACTTCTGCTGGCTGGCATTAAAAGTGTCCGGTCAGGCCTGCTCCCTTGATCCTCCTGTCTGTGTCAGGCGTCTGATTGTTCAATTTCCCCTGTAATCTTGGTCACCAATCTTCATATATGCTGGAATACTGTTGGGTGTTCGCTCTGTTTCTCAGAAAATCAGCTGGGTGTTTCACTTGTGGGTAGGAGGGCGTGGACTCTGCTCCCCCCTATCTTGCTGCCTTTAGTTTTTTCCCTTGGTACGACTGTTACTTTAAGGGGTGGAGCTTTAGGTGTTCACCAGGGCGGGGGAACCCACGTTGCTCTGTTGTGACGCTGTCTTTGGGGGTGGGGTCACCCATGTCCTTGTGTTGTGAAGCTCTCTGTGGGGGCGGGGTATCCCACCTCGCTGTGTTGTGAGGCTGTGTGTGGGGGTGGGGCCTGAGAGAACAATGGCGCTTGCTCCACTCTCCGCACTTCCCCAGCTGCCCACAAGCAAGCCGATTCCCTCCTTGCTGGCTCTAGAGAGAGTGGCCGGGCCTGCACAGTTCTGAGTCCCTGTGGGCCTCCCTAAGGAACTCTGCTGTGAAGCAGGGAGTTGCTCCTGCCGCGGCCTCAACCCCCACAGGTGTTTTCAATCGGTGATTTGAGGCTTTATTTCCCTGCATTGGTGGGCTGTGCAGTCTGTTTCGCTCCCCAGCTTTTCCTCCCAGTCTATCTGTGCACTAATGAGGGACCGCCTGGTGCACCAGTCTCAGCCCCGGTCTCACAGAGTGTGCCTGTCGAGCTTTGGCCAGGCACACCTGCCACTGGCAGCTCCAGGGGGATGGAGCAGCACCAGCACCGCTCCACAAACCACATCTCCCGGAGCGCCCTCCACCCTGCTCCGCCCCGCCTACCGGTCTGGATGAATGTGTCTTCTTTAACTTCTTGGTTGTCGGTCTTCCACTCAGTTCAGTTTTCTGTCAGATCTGGCTGCCCCTGCCCTCTAAATTGCTTTCTTTCCCTCTTTTGGTTGTGCGAGGAGGAACAGTGCGTCCACATACACCGCCATCTTGGCCCTCCCCCGAAAATACTGCCATTTGTAACAACACAGATGAACTTGAAAGATATTGCTAAGTGAAATTAGCCAGACAAAGAAAAACATGCTTTATGATCTTAATTATATGTATAACCTTAAAAAGTTGAACTCACAGAACCATAGGGTAGAACAGTGATTGCCAGAGGCTGGGGGTTGGGGCCTGAAGGATATGAAGAGATGTTGACAAAGGGTACAAACTTCCAGTTATAAGATGAATAATTTCTAGAGAGCTAATATACAATATGTTGACTATAGTTAACTGTACTATATTTTATGCCAGAAATTTGTTAAGAGATTATATCTTAAGCATTCTCAACACAAAAAAAAAAACAATCCACAAAAAATCCAGGTAACTATGTGAGGTGATAAATATGTTAATTAACTTCATTATTGTGGTAATAATTTATATATATATACAAACACACATATGTCATTCATACCCCAATAAAGCCAGAAAAAATAAAATAAATTAATTTAGCTTACATTTTATGTAAAATCTGGTATATCTTCCTTTAAGAAACCCCTAACATATATAAACAACGACACCAAAAACTGAAATTAGGGAGTAATTAATAAATTATTATAAAAGTCTATTTCTTATAGGATTATTGTGTTTCTCCAAAATAATAAATTACTCTGATAGATTTCAAATGTGAATCTGTTATATATACAACTTTTTAGAATGTTTCTAATACTTAAAGTGAGGAATAACTTAAAATATGTAGGATATTTGATAATCTTGATATCTACATGTGTTTCATTCTACATCCAGTTTTATTCCTTTAAAATATACTCCATCCAGCCAGTTTTCACTACCTTCCAATCCACTATCATCTGTCACCTAGATTATTGCAATAACATATAACTGGTATCCCTATATCCTGTGTCCAAGTTTTCCACCTACATTCCTTTCTCAACACAAGAGCCAGAGTGACTCATATTTAAAACATAAGTCAAATCACCACTTCACTCCTCTCTTTTCAAAACCCTGGTGTCCTGGCTGGTGTGGCTCAGTGGATAGAGTGCCAGCCTGAGAATCAAAAGGTCACTGGTTCGATTTCTAGTCGGGACACATGCCTGGGGCCAGGTCCCTGGTTGAGTGCGTGCAGGAGGCAACTGATCGATGTTTCTCTTCCTCTTTTTATCTCTCCCTTTACCTCTCTCCAAAAGTAAACAAATAAAATATTTTTCTAAAACCTTGAAAATGGCTTACCATCTTAGTCACATAAAGATAAAAATTGTATGATGGCTCCTTCATACCCACACATAACTTTTCCTTTCCCCCTCTTCTATTCTGATCTCCTGTACCTCTATTTTCTTCTCTCTCTCTCTCTCTGTCTGTCTCTCTCTCTGTCTCTGTGCTCTCCTAAGTTTACTTTAACCTGTTCCTCTAATGCTCCAGCTACTCCACCAAACTCAGGGCCTTCGTCTTTGGTTATTTCCTCTACCTGTGACATTTTTCCACCAGATTTCTCCATTACTGATGCCTTCTTCTCTGTTAGGCATTTGTTCATATGTCATTTCTCATCAAGGTGTTTTCTAATGATTCTATTTAATACTACAACCTCCCCCAACATACATACAACTTCCTATCTTCCCTCATTATATATTTGATCTCCACAGCACATATCATGCACAATAGTTATTTTACTTACTTGTATTGCTTTTGGTACATCTGTCCATGCTAGAATGTAAGCTCCATGAGGGCAGGGATTTTTGTGTGTATTCACTGCTCTATCCATACAACCTAGAATAAACAGTATCTGGCTCAATATGTATCTGTTAAATGAAAGAATTAACTAATGAAATACATGAAATGATGCTTCTGGTTGAGAACATTCTTTTCTATATCTGTTAATATGGAAATAATATTCTCTATGTTCTACTTTCCCTTTACTACTAGTAGTAAAATGATTATGAAAATGATTATGTCATTCTTTTGGGATAAACTTCATTGTTTTTCAGGAGAAGAGGTTGAGGCCCATTTCAGGCAGGGATGTCCAACCCACAACTTGTGGGCCACATGCAGCCCAGGATGACCATGAATGCAGCCAACACAAAATCGTAAATTTGCTTAAAACCTTTCTTTTTTGCTCATCAGTTTTTGTTAATGTTTGTGTATTTAATGTGTGGCTCAAGACAACTCTCCTTCCAGTGTGGCCCAGAGATGCCCAAAGGTTGGACACCCCTAGGCATTATTTCTTCTTTTAATGATAATTTTTTAAATTTTATATTATTTTTCAATTACAATTTATATTCAATGTTATTTTGTGTTAGTTTCAGGTGCACAGCATAGTGGTTAGAGAATCATGTACTTTACAAAGTGACCCCCACTATTATTCCAGTACCCACCTTATACCATGCATAGTTACTAAAATATTATTGACTATATTCCCTATGTTAGACCTTCTGTTTTGCAGGCCAGCACTCAATCCACTGAACCACACCAGCCAGGGCTTAAGCATAGTTTAATAATACCAGTCACAACACCTTGATTGTTTTTTGGCATTGACCATGTGGAGTATCTAACAATTGTGAACTATAATGTATTCAGTTCTCATTTTTGCTGCTGATGGCAATCCAAGGTGCTAACTTCTGTCTCACTTGTAACTGATCAGAGTTAGTCCACCTATGACTGCAGATAACCAATTACACTGACAAGGGGGTGCAGTGAAAGAAAGTAGCATGTATTGTATAATGCTACACAATGGAGAACAGTTAACTTGTGCTGAGAAAACCTGAACTCTAATGGTTTAGAGACAAGAAGTTTTATAGAGCAAAATTTTTAAGTCATCATGAGTACGGAATTTGAGGTGGTAGGTGAAACTGATTGATGAAGAATGAGCAGTAAATCACTATTTTAGGTTTTGATGTCAGCTGTGCATCCCTCAGTCTAGTTTCATGTGAATGTTGCCAGTGGGTGTTCCACCTTAGGGCCCAGGAGCTGAAACGCAACTCAGGGCATCATGTTATCTTCAGTTTAATGAAACCTAAACATTGTACAGGGCCCGGCCATTGTTTGTTGGTACCTCAGGGAGGTAATAAATGTAAGGGTAAGGGCAAAGGCATATGGGCCATGCTATGAAGAAACTAAATTAAGTGTATTAAATCAAAATCATACATTAAATCAGGACCCTCAGTTTCACTATATTACTAAGTGGTCCTGTATTTTACCTTCCTATTTTAATAATAACAAATTAAATGTAATATGCAATTGTATCTGTGCCATCTCAAGGGAATCTGTGCCAGTGCTTCCCTCTCATTCTAAAGTGTGCACACCGAGATAACCTGCTCTCTGTTAGCTCAGGATGCAGAGCAATGGAAACTGCTGAGAACTGAATTGCTGTTCGTGAGGATTCATGTTCTATCACACACTATTTTTTTCTTCTTTTTTTTTGTGGTTATAAACCTGCTATACATACCATGATTGTGTATGTGTGTATAGGCTTCTCATTTGAATATAACATGTTCAAATTAATACTTACATATTTAAATTTGAAAACACAGTTCCCATGAAGTAGTCAAACTCGTGTAGAGTTAAACATAGTCCACATTCTACCACACAGACTGAACTAACTTAGTTAAGTTTAGCAGAATCTGCCACCCCAAAATATGCCTTGTTGGCATAAGAATTATTTTGAACTGATTATTTTGAGAAACGGCAGGCACAGGAGATGCTATGAAAACAGAGTACAGTTACCTTTTGTAAGGGAACTTTACATTCATAAAGGGAATCTCCATTTGTAAGGGCGTCTCAATCTCTGTACCAGGAAGAGAACGGTGACTCTAAATCATGAGACAGTCTTATCAGTGGAGAAGGCAAAGACTTAAATCTGCATAGCAAACTGTGTTAATAAATTTGTTTGTTTTTCTCCTGTTTCTCTGCCTTTTATTACAGGGGGTCTCAGCCAAGAAGTCAGAATAGTAGAGGGAAAATTATTTTTCACCCCATGGTAGCTGTAAACAATCTACAAGTTTTTAGGGAATAAGGTAAGTCTGTTAGAAGCTTTTACAGGTGAGGGGAGTTGATAATGTTTTGCTATGTCCTAGTGATAGTATCCTCATTTACTAGTTAAGTTGTATTATTACCAAAGTATGCGCACATGCTACTGCAAAATAAGTTATGTGGCTACTCCATTTTCTATACTGTATTTTACATCCCCACAGCTATTCTGTAACTACCTAGTTGTACTTGTTAATCCCCTCGCCTTTATGCTCATTCTCCCCCTCCCCCTCCCATCTGGCAAACATCTGGTAACTAACTTCTTTGGTCTTGCTGCTTTTAGGATTCTCTCTTTAGCCTTTGGCCTTTTAATAATGTTGTGTCTTGGAGTGGGCCTCTTTGCATCCATCATAATTGTGACTCTTTGTGCTTCCTGTACATGCTTGTCTATTTTGTTCATCAAATTAAGGAAGTTTTCTTTCACTATATTTTCAGATAGATTTCCAATTTCTTGCTCTTTCTCGTCTCCTTCTGGCACCCCCTATGAGATGAATGTTGTACCTCTTAAAGTTGTCCCAGAGGTTTTTTTATCCTCATTTTTTTGGATTCTTGATTCATGTTGTTGTTCTGCGTGGTTGTTTTTTGCTTCCTTATGTTCCAAATGATTGATTTAATTCTCGGCTTCATCCACTCTACTGGTGTTTCCCTGTAAATTGTTCTTTATTTCAATTAGTGTATCCTTTGTTTCTGACTGGGCCTTTTTTATGCTGCTGAGGTCCTCACTAAACTCCTTGAGCATCCTGATAACCAGTGTTTTGAACTTTGCATCTCATAGATTGCTTATGTCCATTTTGTTTAGTTCTTTTTCTGGAGTTTTGATCTGTTCTTTCATTTTGGCCATGTTTCTTCCGTCTTGTTTTGGCAGCCTCCCTGTATTTGTTTCTATGTATTAGGTAGAGCTGCCTTGACTCTGTGTCTTGTTAGTGTGGCTTAATGTAGTAGGTGTCCTGTAGGGTCCAGTGGCACAGCCTCCCCTATCACCCAAGCTGGGTACTCGAGGTGCGCCCTTCATGTGGGCTGAGTACACCCTCTTCTTGTAGTTGAGTCTTGGTTGCTGTTAGCAGGTCAATGGGAGGGATTTACCCAGTCCATTCAGCTTCAAGGACCGGCTGTGACCACTGACCACCAACCTCCACCCTCCATGGAAGATCAGCTTGGCAAGGTGGTGGTGCTTCGATGTGGTCGGTAGCTGTCCACCGAGTATGTTGGCCCTGGGGTTTCCCGGGTGGTGCAGGCAAGATCAGCCTCAACCTGTGTTTTGCCCAGGGTACCTTGCCTGAACTGTAAGGCAATCTGAGATGGCTTTGTTCTTGTGCTGGGCTTGGGAATTCCCAGGTGAGGCCAAGCTGTGACTCTAATCTGGCCGGCGATAGGGCTCACTGAAGCCAGCTGTTGCTTGTTTGATAGAATTTCAGAGCCAAGACCAGCCACTGTTATGGAAAAGCAGTTTGGGTGGGCCCAAACTTGGGTGGGGTAGAGCCTCTGTGGATCTTCAAAGTGGGTCACACAGTGTTAGCCAGGTTGATGGAGTCTCAGATATGGCACCAGCCTACTATCTCTGTGGGGAAAGGGCGCAGCAAAGGGACAATGGCCTCTGCTTGGCCTGAGGCCAGAAACTTCTGTCTTTCCCTGTATACCACTCATGCCCTTCAAGCTGCCACCTCGATGCTGGAGGTCAGAGGGAGCAAGTCTGAGTAGGTGAGCCCATGTGTGGGTTCCCCAAGAGGAACTGCTTGGGGCTCTAGCAGCCTCCTCCACTGGCTCAATCCCTGCTGTTTTCCGTAGTCAGAAATTGTGGGGACTTATCTTCCTAGCACAGGAATCCTGGGCTTGGGGGCCTGGTGTGGGTCTGAGACTCCTTACTCCCCAGATATCCCTCCCAAATTATTATCCACATGGGTATGGGGCCAGCCTGTTCCACATCCACAACACTTCTACCAGTGTGGATGGATGTGGTGTCTTCAATTCTGTAGTTGTCAGACTTCCATTTAACTCAATTTCTGATGTTCCTGAGTGATGGTTGTTCTATATTTTACTTGTAATTTTGATGTGGTTGTGTGAAGAGGTAAGTCATGTCTGCCTATGTCACCATATTCACTGGAAGCTTGATGTTTCATTTTTTATTGTAAATGGAAGACAGCAAAATATCCTGAGTAATGAATTATAAGTTGTAGTTAAGTGGGTAATGAGAATGGAAGCTTTTCCATATATAATGAAAGTGAATAGATAGAAAGGAATTTCAGTATCTGATATTTATACATTTTTATCCCTTTTTTATCACTTTCTAAATTCACCTTCTTGCATTTTGTGCATGCAGCTGTGACAGAAGATATGTGCCCTGGCCCCAGCTCTGGGTATCGGTACAAGTCAGGCTTCATGCTGAGTGCTAAACAGTTCACCAGCTGTGTATCAGAGTGTATAAGCACAGGGGAATGAGCCACAACCTATTCTTATTCATTGCATGGGAAAGATGAAGAAAAAGAAAGAAAGAAGGAGAGACAGAGAGAAAGAAACAAAAAGGAAGGAAGGAAGGAAGGAAGGAAGGAAGGAAGGAAGGAAGGAAGGAAGGAAGGAAGAAGATGCAGTTTTCTGGACTCTACTCTTTAGGAAGAACCTCAGTTGTATCTCTTATATCTGTCTGAGCTTAAATAATGGAACTCATGAACCTTAAATCCTAAATGAGAAAAAAAGGCCTGGGGCAATGGAGGAGAGGCACTGTATTCAATGTAGTGGATAGAGGAAAGAAGCAAAAACAATAGCTTTAAATAGAACATGTGAAACATGTTGCTCACAAAAAAAAACTTTTCATGTCTTTTTGAATATTTGTGAATTGATTTAGTGAATATAATTGTGTGTGTATACACACACACACACACACACTTGTTCAAGTACAGTTGTCTCCATTTCCCCTCCACCACTCCCCCTTGCCCCACCCATCTACGCCTCCCACCTTCCATCCTACCCCCTTTGGCTTTCTCCATGTGTCCTTTATACATGTTCCTTGACGACACTTCCCCTATTTCCCCCCATTATCCCCTCTCCCCTCCCCTCTGTTTACTGTCAGTTTGTTCTTTATTTCAGTGTCTCTGGTTATATTTTGCTTGCTTGTTTGTTTTGTTGATTAGTTTCCACTTATAGGTGAGATCATATGGTATTTTTCTTTCGTCGCCTGGCTTATTTCACTTAGCATAATACTGAAATGTATATTTTTAATGCCACATAATAAAACGCAAGAGATGAGAAGAAAGATTAATTGATTGCCCAATTTCATTGTTTGATGCATTTATTTTTACCTCCCATTTATTTGAGGCTAAGTGTTTCAAGTGGTAGCAAAATTATCATCCCAAATTTAAACTTCTTAGCTAAGTTTTTAAGGTGTTTTATGTATGCTTTGACAATTAGAAAATAAAAATAAAGTATCCCACTACATTCTTCTCCCACAGTTACCTTGATAGGAAATATATGTGACTCAGAAGAACTCATTCTCTACCGTTGCTCTGCTAATTCCATACTGTGTATTGTGGACAAATAGCTAATCTCTTCAGAGCTAAGTTTTTTTTGTCTCTCAAATGATAGGGTTGGACCAGACTGACCATGGAGCTCTTTTCCATCATGAAATTCTGTATATGTTTTAAGTTATTACTTCTATTTTTAAGCTGCGCCTACTTGGTATAGAACAAAAGAGACGTGTGGAAGAATATCAGTTAAAAACCAACAATTTAGGTCAGAAAAAATTGTACACTTGAATTATCCAAATGCACATAAATGCACATAAGAGATATAATTTATTGAACTACCTTTCACTTTGCAGTGTATAATTACATTATTTTGTAATTCCATTAATAATATTCACAATGCTTTGATTTTGAGAAAGAGTCATTTAAATTTTTTTTTTATTTAAAAGTCACTCATTTCACCCTGGCTGGTGTGGCTCAGTTAGTTGGAGCATCATCCCATAGACTGAAGAATACCAGGATCGATTCCTGGGCAGGGTACGTGCCTGAGTTGTCAGTTTGGTCCCTGGTCAGGATTCACATGAAAGGAAACCAACTGATGTTTCTCTCTTACATCAATTTTTTGTTGTATTTTTTTAGATTTTATTTATTTATTTTTAGAGAGGGGAAGGGAGGGAGAAAGAGAGGGAGAGAAACATTAGTGTGTGCTTGCCTCTCACGTGGCCCCTACTGGGGAATATGGCCTGCAACCCAGGCATGTGCCCTGACGGGGAATCGAGTTGGCAACCCTGTGGTTCATAGACAGATGCTCAATCCACTGAGCCACACCAGCCAGGGCTTATGTCCATGTTTTTTTTTTACCTCTTTCTCCCTTCCCCTCTCTCTAAGATCAATAAGCATGTCCTCGGGTGAGGATATAAATAAATAAATAAATAAATAAATATTTTTTTAAAAAGTCACTAATTTTATAAGTACACAACACTTTAAAAACCCTTAGATGACAAGTGTGATATTTGCTGGTAGCACCATTTGAAGCAGAATAACTTTTCCTCTGAAGGGGTTCAGAATGAACCTCCCCAAAATGTGCCACTTTGGCATGTGAATTGTTTTGAACTGACAATAATCAAGACCCAACAGACTTAAAAGAAAAAAAAAACTTTTACCTCTTCCTTAATTGCCTTTACATAGGGAGCTTGGCCCAGAAAAAGAGCTAGTACCAGAAATATCTTTTTATTTGACTGACCTATTTATGGCAGGACAAACATCTAATTCGATCTAATTACCAAACATCTGCTCTTCTTATCATCCTGTGAATTACCCTCCTCCCCTTTGAAGCCCCATGCCCCTGTCCCATTCCTTAGCTCAAGATGGCATATAAGCCTCAACTTCCCAACTTGTCCTTGTCTTTCACTGTGTTTGTGGTGCCCCTGTATACATGTAATTAAATTCAGTTTTCTCCTGTTAATCTACCTTTTGTTAATTTGATTATTAGACCAGTGAAGGAACCTACAATGATGGAAGGAAACTTCCTCCCCTACAGTTGGCGTAGTTGGCAAGATAAACTTCACTGTCTGGACACTACTTGCTTCATGGGTGCAGCAGCTGAGAGATCCAGGGACCTCTGACAAAAGCTGGCAGAAAGTAAGAATTCTTACCACATCAGTCTTCCAGATCTCTGCCTGCAGGGTCTGGTGGAATCAAGAGTGGTGAGAGTCCCTTTCTTTTTCTAAATGTAGATAATCAGAGATAATATTTATGAGAACTAGTTCCTTGGGTATACAGACTCTGGTAAAGATGTGTTATGAGTACTCCTCTATTGATACATTTCCTCCCAGAGATGGTAACTATTTTTCTTTCTCATAGTTTTCTGTTTTGTTTGTCGGAAGGCGGAAAACCATACACCTTCATTCAAACTGACCTCACAGGCCAGTGAGTTCACAGCTCTCACCAGACTGGTGTCTGTTTAGACAAACACTGCTGTGGGTTAAGGTGCACATGAGGTAAACACTATTGCTAATGGGAAACTCAGAAGCCTACCACTGCAAAATTTCTGGGCATAGGTCAAGTACTTAAAAGCTGTTAGAGTGCTTGTTATCTAACTCTCAGACTCCTGTGTTAGAATAAGTTGGTCATGGAACCCGTCAGATTGATACTATGTCAACCAACGTCAAGAAAATTTCCATGCAACAAGGTACACTGCAAAACACCACCCAATCTGCAATCCAGCAGCACTTCCCACTTAGATATTATTTTGGCTCACAGAGACCCAGGGTTTAGCTAAATCTGTTAATGTGCACATAAAAAAGAAAAACCAGATGAGGTTTTCCTCTTGTCTTGTTTTAGGTCCTGACAGTTTGGCTTTATGAACAGTGAGAATACTCCCTGTGGTCTCCACCAACTGGAGGATGCGCATACTGGCATGCATCTGGAGGATGTCCAAATAGGCTATGGATCAGATAAGCAGTATTCTCTTTGTCTGACTGGGCCAGCTCTCAGGGGAGTTTGTCATAGTGTCCTGGTCCATAAGGGACCTTTGTTGTCTCAACCTTCATGTCTTGTTATTGCTGGAAGTTCCATTCCAGAAACACCTGCTTGAGATTACAGATTAGTGGGTCTATGACTAGAGGCATCTCGTGTTCTAGTGGGATGCCAGAGACATCATTTTCACTGCACCATTCTTACTGCCTGTGACAACAAACTTACTGGCTTTCTTAGACTGACTCTGAGAGTGAACATTTTCAGTTATGGAGCCTGCATCTTCTGCATCCACATCAGGGCTTCCCCTTTGCATACCTGGTAAAGATTTATTCCAAGCTTAAAAGTTACCTCTTGGCCTTTCCATGAAAAGGCTTATTGAATTGAGTTGCTATTGGAATAAACATACCATTGAGGGTCCTACTCATCAATGGCCAGATGATGGAACTTTTGAATTGGAGAAAGTTTTATATTTGAAAAATTTTAGAGAGCTGTCATCCTAAACAAATGTTTTATTGGTAACTATGAGAAGATCAAATTGGAAAGAGTACAAAAAGGAGTGTAACGGCCAGCCTTGGGGACTTCCTTAATATGATGAAAGAACAGCAACGGGCATTAGAACAGAAATTAAAATCCACAGCTAAAGTAAATTTACCTTCTCCATCATTCTTATTCACCCCCTTATCCCCAACTCCCTGTCTCTGTCCCCCCCAGAAGATCTTTGAAATCTCTGGGCCCCTGGCCTAAACCCTCCCTCTCAAAATCCAGCCCCATCACCTCAACAAATTCCCTTAGATCCCCAAACTCTTCTACATTCCCCAGAAAATCCCCTAAACTCCCAGCTGTTGTTTTGATACCCCTTTCCTTATAAGATTTACAGAGAGCACTTCAGCTTGATCACTAGGCCCAGAGTATACAGCTTAATTTTGTAAATACTAAAAACCAGGAAGTAAATTTAATCTCAGAAGCCAAAAGACGCAAAGAAGCACCCAAGATGGGTAGTAGGGCTCATTTTCCTGTCCCTTACAACTTCTCCTGTTCCCCAAGGCTCTGTAATTCTGCACTGCCAGCTTCAGGCCTTTCTATGCAATATCCTTTGTGAATGTATACTGGACTTCCACTCCAGAGTATTTATGTCACTGGACAGCAGCAGATCTCTTACATTGCAAAGCCCTTTTACTTCCATTTTTAGAATATCCTACCAAATTTAGAGAGAAGTTGGAAAGACTAGTGATCATTTACAACCCCACTCAAGGGACCTAGATTGGCTGTCAAGGGGTGTTGCTAGACAAACCCTGGGTAACACCCCCACCCACCAAATGGCCAGAATTTCTCCTAAGCCCTCCTACAAAAGACCAGGAAATGGCACAACTGGAGGCTGATATTCAAGGGCTGATAACAGCAATAGTAGAGGTTTCCCCCCTAGTGTGAATTGGTTTAAGGTTGATTGAAGTATGGCCTGGTCCCAAAAATTTAGTGGTTGTATGACCTTGTGCAAATTGCTTTATCTCTTGGAGCCTTAGTTTCCTTGGTTGAGTGGTATCTGCATCATAGAGTTGTTGAGAATTAAATGAGCTAATAAGATGGGAAATGTGCAAAAAAGTTGAATAAATGTTTACTATATGCACTTCAGAAAGTAAGCTTAAAACCTCACTTTTGGGTAGGTAGCAATTTTTAATTTTTGTATTTTTAAATTACAGTTCACATACAATTTTAGTATATTAGTTTCAGCTATACAACATAGTGATTAAGCATTTATATAACTTAGGAAGTAAGTGCTTTTCCCCATAAACCTTGGGTAGCTGGCAATTTGGCAAGCTGGAGTGGATACCTTCTCTCTCTGGATTTAGATATCAAATTTTAGTGATGTAGTAGACTTGAGAGAGTTGAAAAAATATCCAGATGAAAGATCTGTTTCAATAGTAGATAATGCCAAGCACTGTCAAATTGCGGTGGGGGGGGTGTTGGTTGTTTGATGTAACTTGAACAATAGCAGAGTCAAGGAATTCAGGAGACACTGTAATTTAAGTATATTATTACAGCTAGGAGGATATTGGAGGGAAAGATTGGCTCAAATCATATGTGAAAGGCTGAGGAAAGATGTTGAATGGAGTATCGTAAGTTAGTTGGAGTTTCCATGAGAGTAAATTCTTGTACTCATATGGTTGTAAAAAATCTTTAAAGGTTACTGTTTCACACTCTTAAACATTTGTTCTCCATATCATTATACCATTTTGGAAAAATGAGAGTCCAGGTTTCGATCTTTTCAGGGAAACAGGTAAAACTTTTGATTAGTCATTAAAAGCCCTTCTAGTTTGAAGCCAAGAAAAATGCATCATGAAGAGCAAATACCTGTTTCTATGAGTTGATGAGAAATCCATACTTTTCCAATAAATTTTTATTCAAATGAAAATATTACCTTTAACAAGAAATATCTTTGGATAACTACACATATGCATTAGAAAAGAAATTTGATATCATACCTACATTATTTTATATCATTTATATACTTAGATAAATGTTATTTATATTGAATGCAAGAATATTACTTCCATTTTAGTAAGAGGTACTAACATAGGAAAAGGCGCTACAAACTTATTTTTGTTCTTGCCTGTAGTAAACATTCCCTAAAGGTATTATAGTCTCCTTTTAGAAATAAAAGGCAAAAGTAAGACCAAAATTGGAACTGGCAACAGCAAGAACTTAATAGGAACTGCACTTCCTTGTCCACCACTACCAGCTAAAGGACACTAAGGCAACAAAAGTACTGAAGTTAGAGAGGAAAACCTTTTGCTTGCTAGATGTATTGGATCATAGCCCCATAAATATTTATGAAACATCCACTATGTGTTAAGCACTGTGCTAGGCACTTAGTACACTGATAAGTAAACTATAGTCTCTTCTCAAGTAACTCATAATCTGCTTGCAGAGGCAACTAAATGAATATGTGCAATATAGTATGCTGTTTTAAGTGTTCAGGAAGTATGTATAGTCAGTCTCTCAGAAATGGAGAGGAACCTAAGTCATTTTTTTGAGGTTTCCAGTATTTTAAGTATTTTTAAAAATGACAAAACCATGTTGATTAAATATTGAGATGTATTTTAAATGTTTACAAATAATACACTATTGCTTTTATAATTAAAAGATCCACATTCTAAAATACAAGGCAATATAATTATGGTTTTCACAAGAAAATTAATTATATAATTTATATTAAAATTTAATTATTCATAGCGTACCTTTTACTGTGTGATCTATTTTAAACTGTATGAGGAATGTTGCTTTTCTTCAATCTTAGTAATATATTTCTGAAACTAAGTATTTCTGAGTTAGGTCAAAAATTCAAATTTGACACTCTTCGGTGCAGTCTGGGCCAAATGGTTCTCCTGGAAAGATTTTCTAAGTGTTTTCCAGGTGGATTCAGTGAAAAACATCACTACAGAGAGTAGCATGAATAAAGCACCATATTTCTGTAATAATATTCCTGAGAACTAAGAGAAAGGACATGAGAATCTGGTAAAAGGTTGATTATTATATTAATGACGCCTTCAAAACCTTATAGACTGTATTGAAAGAGTTCTTACACATCTTACCAAGTTCTAAAGAATTTGTCTTCTCTATGGAGAGGATGGCTAGCAATTGAATTTCATCTCTAAATCATATCTGCTTTTATTTCTTGCTGCGGGTATTATTATACAATTCCATTACAATACAACAAATCAGATGGTGGTCTCTGAAATTACAAAATCTAGGAGTTAAAATTGCATATAATTTGACTTTTTAAAAATGCTTCAATACATTTCAATGCTGTAAGTAATTGAAACATTAAAAATAAATTTAGTTTTTCAGTACATTTATAAATGGCCATTAGTTTGAAAGATCAGGACCTCTCGTGTTTCACAGGTTTTTTTTTCTCTGCTGTGAAACCATATATTGTTAATTTTGGACCATTTAACATACACACCTGTATACTCAGAGGGGAAAGAAAATCCAAAACAGAAAAATTAAATAGTATTTATAGGCCACATGCATGAACATGAAAAAAACTGTTAGTGTTTCGGTAACTACTAAATGTCAATTCTGTTTAATTAAAAAAATTATTAAACAAGTGAGAATAAAATATCATTAACTAAAATATAAAGGTAGGAAAAGGCCTGGAAACACCCTGAAACTGGAATAGAAACATTAAGCAGGAAAGTGCCAATCACTCATTTTACAAATGAGAAAACTGAGCCCCAAGAGGGGAGGTGATATACTCAAGGTTTGCTAGTAGCAGAACTGGCATTAGAACATAAATCTGATCACGGAGAACACTTATTTTTGCTTGCTTGCTTTCTTTTTTATTTTTATTTTTTAAGTATATTTTATTGATTATGCTATTACAGTTTTCCTAATTTTCCCCCCTTCATATCCCCTCTGCTCTGCACCCCCCAACCCTCCAGCATTCCCCAACCCTTAGTTCATGACCATTAATTGTACATATAAATTTTTTGAATTCTCTTTTCCTATACAATTTTTGACCTCTCCCCATCTATTTTATGCCTACCAATTATGCTTCTTATTCCCTGTACCTTTCCCCCCATTCCTCCCTTCCTCCTCCCCACTGAAAACCCTCCATGTAATGTCCATTTCTCTGAATCTGTTCCTGTTCTAGTTTGCTTAGTTTTTGTTTTCGTTGTCTTTTTCTTTCTTTCTTTCTTTCTTTCATTTTTTAGGTTCATTTGTTGATAGTTGTGAGTTTGTTGTCATTTTACTCTTCATAGTTTTTTAACTTCTTCAATTTCTTAGATGAGTCCCTTTAATATTTCATATAAGAAGGGCTTGGTGATGATGAACTCCTTGAACTTGACCTTATCTGGGAAGCACTTTGTCTGCCCTTCCATTCTAAATAATAGCTTTGCTGGATAGAGTAATCTTGGATGTAGGTCCTTGCCTTTCATGACTTCAAATACTTCTTTGCAGCCCCTTCTTGCCTGCAAGGTTTCTTTTGAGAACTCAGCTGATTGCCTTATGGGAACGCCTTTGTCTGTAACTGTCTCCTTTCCTCTTGCTGCTTTTAAGATTCTCTCTTGATCTTTAATCTTGGGTAACTTAAATGATGATGTGCCTTGGTGTATTCTTCTTTGGGCCCAGCTTCTTTGGGACTCTCTGAGCTTCCTGGACTTCCTGGAAGTCTATTTCCTTCACCAGATTGGGGGAGTTTTCCTTCATTGTTTGTTCAAATAAGTTTTCAATTTCTTGCTCTTGTTCTTCTCCTTCTGGCACCCCTATAATTTGGATACTGAAACATTTGAAGTTGTCCCAGAGGTTCCTAAGTCTCTCTTCATTATTTTTGAATTCTTGTTTCTTCATTCTGTTCTGGTTGGATGTTTATTTCTTCCTTTTGTTCCAAATTGTTGATTTGAGTACTGGTTTCCTTCCTGTCAATGTTGGCTCCCTGAATATTTTGCTTTATTTCATGTTGGGTATCTTTCATTTGCTCTTTCATTCTTTGATCAAGCTCAATCAGTTCTGTGAGCATTTTGATTATCAGGGCTTTGAATTCTCCATCAGATAGGCTGGCTATCTCCTCATCACTTAGCTCTTTCTGAAGTTTTGTTCTGTTCTCTCATTTGGGCCCTATTTTCTTGTTTTGGGGCACCAGTCTGGTTGTTCTGGTTGACTATCTCTTTAATTCCTTGGTTGTCGGAGTTCCATGCAGTTTGATTTTCTGGCACTTCTGGTTGTTTGTTGATTTTAGATTGGTTTTTATCTTCCTTTTGGTTGTGCAAGGAAGTGAAAGGTTTCTACGTACACCTCCATCTTGGCCACAACTCCTGATCATAGAGAACTTTTTAAGTCACACTATGGTTTTTAAATGTTATCCTATATGTCAGTTGTTCTCTACCCTGGCTGTACATTAGAATTACCTTGTTACCTAACAGTCAAATGAAGAACCATTTAGAAAAAGAATTAAAGGAATTTCATCACTAAATTCATTGATACTTTCACTTAGGATATACCTAAGTTTTTTGTTTTGTTTTGTTTTAGTCTCATGGTATATTTTTATGTTGGAGGCATAGGTATTGTTCCTTAATTTCATTTTTCCAAATATTTGTCAATTTGCACATTTGTGAATTTAATATGAAATACTTATGAAATCCCAAATACCAGGGGTTTTTTTTTCCAGAAAATCTATCAAAGAATGGATATTTAAAGTATTGGAGAGGATGTGGAGAAAAGGGAACCCTAGTGCACTGTTGGTGGGAATGCAGACTGGTGCAGCCACTGTGGAAAACAGTAAGGGATATCCTCAGAAAACTAAAAATGGAACTGCCTTTGGACCCAGCAATTCCACTGCTGGGATTATATCCTAAGATCCCTGAAACACCAATCCAAAAGAACCTATGCACCCGAATGTTCATAGCACAATTTACAATAGCCAAGTGCTAGAAGCAGCCAAAGTGCCCATCAGTAAATGAATGGATCAAAAAAACTATGGTACATTTACACAAATGAATACTACTCAGCAGAAAGAAAGAAGGAGGAGAGTATTATGTTAAGTGAAGTAAGCTAGTTGGTAAGGAACAAATACCATATATCAACTTTATTTTTTTATTTTTATTTTTTTATTATTTTATTGTTGTTCAATTACCGTTGTCTGCATATTCCGTCCACCACTCCCCCTCAACCCAGCCAAACCCACCTCCTTCCCTTGTTTCCACCCTCCCCATTGGTTTTGTCTATGTGTCCTTTACAGTAGTTTCTGAAAACCCTTCCTCCTGTTGTCCCCTCCCCCCTCCCATCTGGTTATTGTTAAATTGTTCTTAATTTCAATGTCTCTGGTTATATTCTGTTTGTTTTCTTTATTTTGTTGATTATGTTCCAGTTAAAGGTGAGTGTGGCAGGAATTCTTTACACACGCATGGAAAAATGCCGCCCTGGGAATACACGTGTTATGAGCACGGCTCCGCATGAAGAAACCCTCCCGTGTGGGCCAGCTGATCCATGTCAGTGGAAAAAGAATTCCCTAATGGGAATTTAGCAAAAATGTTTCTTAAGAAATTCTCTGACTTGCTGAGTCTCTCCCTCCCAGAGTCAAGAGACTTAAGTTACTGGATCCATGAAATTCTTCTCTGTCTCAATGTTTTATGGTCCTAATAGTTAACAGCCCTAGCTAGCTTACCCTCAGTTTACTTGTCTCCTGTTTAATGTACTGCCCTGGTCCTGTCTGCCACCGGACCTGAATTTACATCCTAATGCTCTGTACTCCAAATGTTTATCTTACTAAGTAAACCCACCACTCAGCCATCCCCTTCTCATATATCCTCATGACCTCGCTGTAAACCCCTGATTCTGCATAAGTTCATGAATAATCAATCCAATGTAAATGTGTCCTGAAACTTCTAATAAAAAGCCCGGCTGAGCTATGCATGGAGTCTTTTCCAGATGATGAGGGAAAGACCCGTGGCATCGGATTCCTTTCCCCAAGCATATCTCTGGGTGAGTTTGATTCATGCAATCGGTTACGGTCCCCCACAGATTTTGCGGGATGAAATCCGCAACAGGTGAGATCCAGGGCTTTTGTGTGTCGGAAGCTTTTTGATTATTCAATTTCATTTGCTGGTATTGGTCCGTTCAGGCTTTCTGTTTCTTCATTCAGTTTTGGAAGATGATATTTTTCTAGAAATTTGTCCATTTCACCTAGGTTTTCAATTTTCTTGGCATATAGTTCTTTGTAGTAATTTCCTATAATCTTTGGTATTTCTGTGGTATCAGTTGTAATCTCTCCTCTTTCATTTCTCATTGTGTTTATTTGGGTCCTCTCTCCTTTTTTCTTGATGAGTCTGCTTAAAGGCCTATCGATTTTATCTTTTCAAAAAACCAGCTCCTGGATTTATTGATACTTAGAATTGTGCTTTTAGTCTCTAAGTCATTTAATTCTGCTCTGATCTTGGTTATTTCCTTCTTTCTACTTGCTCTGGTCTGTCTTTGTTGTTCTTCCTCGAGTTCTTTTAGGTGTATGGTTAGGTTGTATATTTGAAATGTTTCTGTCTTTTTTAGGTAGGCCTGTATCAGTATGAACTCCCCTCTCAGGACTGTCTTCACTGTGTCCCATAAGTTTTGGATTGTTGTGAGTTCTTTTTCGTTTGTTTCCAGAAATTTTTGGATTTCTTCCTTAATCTCATTCTTGACCCATTTGTCATTTAATAGCATGCTATTCAATCTCCATAAGTTTGAGTGTTTTGGGGTATTATCCTTGAGGTTGGTTTCTAGTTTCAGTCCCTTGTGGTCAGAGAAAATCCTTGATATGATTTCAATTTTCTTGAATTTGTTGAGGCTTGTTTTATGTCCTCTCATGTGGTCTGTCTTTGAAAATTTTCCATATGCATTTGAAAGGAATGTGTATTTTGCTTCTTTGGGATGAAGGGCTCTATATATGTCAATTAAATCCATTTGATCTAGGGCATTGTTCAACGCCACAATATCTTTGTTGATATTTTGTTTGGAAGATCTGTCCATTTTTGACAGTGGGGTGTTGAAATTCCCTACTATAATTGTGTTGCTGTCAATATCTTCCTTGAAGTCCTCTGAGATTTTATTTATGTATTTAGGTGCTCCCATTTTGGGTGCATATATATTTACAATGTTTATGTCTTCTTAATGGATTCTTCCCTTGAGTATTATGAAGTGACCTTCTGGGTCTCTTTTTATGGCTCTTTTTTTGAAGTCTATTTTGTCTGATATGAGTATTACTACCCTGGCTTTTTTTTTTCCTGTCCATTTGCTTGGAATATTCATTTCCAGCCCTTCACCTTGAGTCTGTGTAGGTCTTTTGTTCTGAGGTGGGTCTCTTGTAGGTAGCATATGTGTGGGTCTTGCTTTCCTATCCATTCAGCTATTCTATATCTTTTCATTGGGGCATTTAATGCATTTATATTAAAGTTATTGATAGGTACTTATTCATTGCCTTTTTTCTTTTTTACCTGTGTCCCTCTATCTCACACTGTTTTTCTTTCTCTTCTTAAAGCATACCCTTTAGCATCTCTTGCAGAGCTGTTTTGGAGGAGGTGTATTCTTTGAGGCTTCTTTTGTCAGGGAAGCTCCTTATTTGGCCTTCCATTTTAATTGAGAGCCTTGCTGGATAAAGCAGTCTTGGTTGCAGGCCTGTGGTTTTCATTATTTGGAAGATTTCTTGCTATTCCCTTCTGGCTTGGAGCATTTCCATTGAGAAGTCAGCTGCTGGCCTTATCGGAGCTCCCTTGTATGTTACTTCCTGTTTCTCCCTTACTAGCTTTAAGATTCTCTCCTTGTCTTGGAATTTTGCCATTTTAATTATGATATGTCTTGAAGTGGGCCTCTTTGGATTTCTCTTGATTGGGACTCTCTGTGTTTCCTGGATTTGTGTGACCTTTTTTTCTCATCAAATTAGGGAAATTTTCCATCATTACTTTTTCAAACAAGTTTTCTATCCCTTGCTCTTCTTCTTCTCCTTCTGGTATCCCTATTATACGGATATTATTACATTTCATGTTGTCCTGCATTTCCCTTGATCACTCTTCATTGTTTCTGAGTCTCTTTTCCTTTTCTTGGTCCTTCTGGGTGTTTTTTTCTACCTTGTCCTCTAGCTTGCTGATTCGATCCTCTGCTTCACCTAGCCTGCTTTTGATTCCTTCTACTGTGTTCTTCAGTTCAGAAATTATATTCATCATTTCCTCTTGGCCCTTGTGGATAGTTTCTGTTTCCTTTTTCATTGTAGTTTCCCTGTAGTTTTTGGAAATTCTCTCTGAGCTCATTGAGCCTCCTGATAACCATTGCTTTGAACTAAATATCTGATAGTTGACCTGCCTCTATTTCATTTATTATTCTTTCTGGGGCTTCCTCTTTTCCTTTCCTTTCCTTTCCTTTCCTTTCCTTTCCTTTCCTTTCCTTTCCTTTCCGTTGGTGATTGTTTCTTTGTCTTCCCATTGTTTGTGAGACTCTTCTTGCTAGCCTCTGCTTCTTAAATTGATCTGTTCTGACTCCCTGGGTTTATGGTGTGAACTTCTATGGTAGAATACCTGTGATATTCAGTTGTGCGGTCTCCTTGATCTCCTGAGCTTGCTGGTCTTGGGTTGTCATTTATGTTGGCTCTCTGTATGTCTTGGGTTTTGATTGTTGTTGGGTCTTTCTTT
>PVJI01023347.1:0-10164 GCA_004026765.1 Micronycteris hirsuta
TCCCGGGAGGTCACCATATTGATGCCGAACTTAGTGCGGACACCCGATCGGCATAGCGCACTACAGCCCAGAACTCCTGGGCTCAAGCGATCCTCCTGCCTCAGCCTCCCGAGTAGCTGGGACTACAGGCGCGCGCCACCGCGCCCGGCGATGGGCGGGGGCGCGAGGCTGCATTAGAGGCTTCGCTCTCGTGACGTCACGCGCTGCGCCGGCCTAGAACAGTTCCCGAGACCTCTATTCACGCCCGTGAACCGCGTATCCCCCATCGCGCACGCGTCGTTTGTCAGCACTGCATTGTGGGTAAACTGTCCCCCAAATTTCAAGAACGCATGCGTGCGCCAGACCTTTCTTTTTGCCTCGTTGCAGCCGAGAGAGCAAGATGGGTCATCAGCAGCTGTACTGGAGCCATCCGAGAAAATTCGGCCAGGGCTCTCGCTCTTGGTGAGAAAGAGAGTGTGGTTTTGGGGAAGGCTTTCTCTGGGGGGTGGGGGGACGTTGCTTGAAATCTACTGTAGAGGAAGTCGCAGGCGGCTTATGGGGGGAGACCGAGACCGAGTCCGAGCCGCGGCTGCCGCCATTACAGATTCTGATGGGTCCGTGCATGCCAGCAATGCGGATGCTGGCCCTCACGGACTCCCCGAGTGCGGAGTCCTTTCTTCTCCGCGACGTGTCGTAATGCCATCTCTGTTTTCGTAGCCGCGTCTGCTCGAACCGGCACGGCCTGATCCGGAAGTACGGCCTTAATATGTGCCGCCAGTGTTTCCGTCAGTACGCGAAGGACATCGGCTTCATCAAGGTACGCGTGCGCAGACGCCGTGCTCTGCCGTTGCTGCGGGCGGCGAAGTGTGGGTCGCTCCTTAGTGAGAGCGGTCGCCTAGCACCGTTTTCCTGTTGCAGTTAGCAGGGCAGCGGGTGACACTGGAGAGTTTTGACAGTCCGGTCAATAGAAAAGGGGAGGGAGGGAGGGAGGCGGCCCCAACCCCTTTTTGCCCAGCTCTGCCAGTTCAAGGTGCCGTGTGTTAGGATGGATGAAATTCACTTATCAGAACCACTGCAATGGAGTTGTAGATATCTTTAATCGTGCCTTATTCTGTCTTTAATAGTAGAATATGTGTGTTGACCACTGCCCTGAAATACTGGATAGTGTCATATACTGCAATGAGCTTGAGGTTTGGGGCCAGGTAGACCCTGTGAAGATTGAGGCAAAGGTCAATTGACTTAAAGCTCAGTTTCTACCTGTGAAAGAGGAATGATAGGGTGTTACAAAAAATAGTTCACGTATATGCAGAACTTCCTTTATTCCTAATAGTTACCAGGAGTTGATTTTATTTTTTTAGATGAAAACGAATTCCTTATTGGCTCTTTGACTTGCAGTCATTGGCTTGATTCATACTGTTTAGGATATTGAGTAGAACCTACTTGTTAAACGTAGATGTCTTTATGTCGATGTATTAGTAAATATGAATTGTTAATGTGGGAACTCTGTGGCAGAGACAAAGTATCTTAAGCTTAGGCTTTTAACCTTGGCCAACTACTTCACAAGTAAGTGTATTCTTGATATTAATGTGGAAGTTCAAATAACTCAGTGGGAGGTAGGGTATCACAGATGAGACAGTGAACTCAGGCCCATTCCCTAGCTTTGTGCCTTCAGTTTCTCAGAGGCAAGATGAACAGCTCTTAGTCTAGTGCCTGGCACACATCGGGTACCAAAATACCAGCTGTGTAATTAGCATCTTGAGCTTTTTGTAGAGATCATTCTACATAGTAGTGTTTCTCTAGTGGGAAATGCCTTTGCTGGCAGAAGTGACAGTACCAATAAAATTAAGTCAAAAGTATAATTGTTGAGGTTTGTGGAACAGCTTGTAGTAGTAGTTCAGTAAATATTTTAAACTGTTTAGATCTTTATAGCTAGTTTGGGCAGGTTGCATTTCCAATTTAAAGCTCATTCTCATAAACCAGCTTTTGTGAGTAAAATGGATATATTTTTTAAATGGGTATTGAAAACATTTGAATTAATTCATTTTTTTTTTTCCCCCAGTTGGACTAAGTGAACTTCTTTGCTACTGGACAGGTGCTTTAACCAGCTATGTTATGGAGCCAGCATGCCGGCTAAGTGAACAACTTTGAATGGGTCATTCAGGACATCTACCTTATTGTGGAATGGCTAGCTCTTTGTACATAAAATAAAATTAAAAAATTCAGTTGTGAGTGTTTCAATGTGAATGGAATAGTTACACAATAATAGAACTCTCCTTTTTAAAAATTACTATTCTCAGTGGATTCATCTTTGAAATTTGTGGCTTTTTTCCCCCTGGTTGTATAAAATATTCATCCTTCACTCAGGTAAATGCCAGTTTTGTTTTTATGCTTAAAAAGACATTTGCTGTGTACAATGCCTGCTATATGTAGGGACATCCAGCATATAATCTGAGACAGACTGTCTCATGGGTTGGGGCAGGGACAGTAAAACTTGAAAAAGGATTTTGAGAAACAGGCTATCACTAAAATCTGCTCTGGGCATTTGCCCAGGGTGGCCGTCCTGGCTTTTGGGATAATTCACACAAGAAAGCTTACACATTTCTCAAATATTTGTATGCAGAAGGGAGCAGTGATTAACTACAAAATGTGTCAGATTTGTAATTCCTGAGAAAAGCAGGAACTTCTTAGCCTATGGGGGGCTGCAGGTGGAGGTTGTATACAATTAAATTAGAATCTAGAAAGCCATTTGCTGAGAAGCCATGCCTATATGTAGGTTAGGAATTTATTAGCAGAGGTGTGTCTTTTGGGGGAGAATTGGAGCCTTCTAGGAACAGCAAGGTTGTGGCTGGAACAGTGAGAAGCTGAAAGTTAGGAACTGATTGAGCCTCATTCCGAGAACATTAGAGTGCTATAAGCTTTAAAAAGGTTCACTAGATCTTGTGGGCATAATAGATTTTAGTGGGACAAGGGAGGAAGCTGGGAAACAGCTACTGGAGCAGTCTAGGCAAGTGATCTTGGCCTAGGACGAAAGGGAGAAGGTGCGGTGGTCAATCAGTGACTTGAGAAGATGAGATGGGCAGGATTCGTTGAAGGGTTGGATGCAGGAGATGAAAAGGGTTCGGGTGCCTGAGCATCAGGAAGGCTAGAGTTGCTACTGAGCTACAACTGAAAATTCAGTTTGAGGACGAGTAATAGTTCAGCCAGGAGCATGTTAAGTTCAAAACTCTTGATTAGACATCCATGTGGAGCTCTCAACTGGGCCTTCATATAAAATCTGGAATCCATGGGAATTTGGGACGAGATAAAACATTGATTGTACTCAGTATGAGTTAGTATCTGGTATTGGGATCTCATTCTGTGACTGGGGGAGATCTTATGTCCTAAAATCTAGGGAGTAAATACGTGGAAGAGGATCGTTTCTGGGTTACTCCAAGAACAGGTGGGATTCTGCAAAGCAGACCAAAGGAGGACCAAGAATGTAGTATCCTAGAAGCCAAGCAGGAAGTGGTCACCTGTAAGTCTTATACGATTTATCACTGCAGTGTCATCTGAAAGGGGAAACAAGTGGGAAAAACAACTAACATCTGCAGAATTTAAAAAAATCTGAACACATTGCTAATGTACTTCCTGGGTCCTTAGAAGGAGGAGCTCATGAAAGTTAGGGACGCTGAAGCTTAAGTTTTAAGAGCTTCATAGTAAATCCACCTCTGCTCCTCACCTGTGTCCCAGGAATAGATGGTGATGAGCTGTGATTGCTCCTGGGGAATGTCTAGGGAAGAGCCAGCGTTCAGTCGGGGTAAGGAGGTGGAAGGAATATTGGGGGGAGGAGTAGGGAAAGTTTCTGGTTTTGAAATGGAGCTGGTCTTGGTGGGGGCAAGAAACGGGTTAGCTGGGCAGATGTAAAAGTTTTGTGAAACACGCTTGAGGTTTACACACCTAGTGGTTTAGGTAATGGAGGTTGTGAGTTGATTGGGGCTTGAGAGTCTGATCAGCTGGTGTGGGATGGCCTTGTTTAAGTGCTGTAAGGAATTGTGCATTACCCGAGGGAACGTGGAAGTGCAAACTCCTTTGCATATCCTTTCTGTGTGTGTGTGTGGTTGTAGTGGGTGGGGAGGCTGGTGTGGAGAGGTAGTCTGTTTTACTGCTGCGGGTTGAGTAACTTGCTCATGAAGACTTGTAAAATTTATATGCCAGGCATTATGCTAAGTGCTTTATGTGTATTAACTTTTCAAGTTTCATAATACATTTCCATAGATATCCTTATCATGTATGAGAGGAAACAGGCTTAAGAGATTATTTCCCCAAAGCGTCCCCAAGTTAGGAAATCAACTGTGCTGGAGCTTGAATTTGTCTGACATCTAAATACCCACAACACATTGTTAGGTGAAAAGACTGCATCTCCTGTCCCTGAAGATCAACTAATATGACGGCAGGAATTGTGATTCCCCCCCCCGCCATACTTATAACACAGCGTGATGCCTTGTATATTAATAGTTGATCATATGCGGGAGGAACTCGGCCCGCAGAATTCCTCCCATCCGTGAATGAGAAATAAGTCGTCCCAGACATTATCTTGCTGTTCTGGCCGGAAAAGGGGTGGCGGTTCCCTCTAGTGGGGAATGCCCAGAGCCCTTCTCCCAAAGGGCTTTTATTGGGAATGGTATGTGTGGGTGTATACAACATACTTGAATAGCTCATCAATCAATGTCAAAACAGCTAGTCATACAAAAACAGGTATTATCTATAGATAACAATGGAAGGAACACAGATTTGTCATAGGTCAGGGTCTGTTAGTCCTGCTGACCCAGAGGGTCTTTAAGACACATTTCATCAGATAAAGGTGTAAACTCCTTATGCCTTGAACTTAAACATCTGGTTTATATCACCAGGGCTAAACAAAACAAAGCGGAGCAAGCTTCAAAGGATACAATGTATCAGGCCTGGCTCCCACAGGAACTCTCAGTGTCCGAGCTGGGTCATGTTTGCCACCTGTGTTACCTGGTTTTCCAGGGAGGCTTACTGGCCACTTTCAGGGCTTGCTGTCTTAGGGCTACAGTCTCGGAAACCACACAGGGCGGTCCCCAAGTCCTGTAGTTGAAAATATTCTTAGGCTTGGGTCCCTTGAACTATTAAGTTAGTACTGAATGGGACCTGGTAAAGGACCTGTCGTGTCAGAGATTTTGTTCAGCTCAGTAATTAATGAAACCAGTTTAGATGTTTCAATTTGTTTATAGGAGAATCCAAAGGATTACACTTAAGTGAATCAGGGATGTGGAAATGAATCTACAAGTACATGTAAAACTGGCTTTGTCAACAGGGGAGGGCAGTCCATTACTATTTACCACACAGACTTTGAGTGTCTAAGGACAAGAATCGTTTACATACAGCTTTCAGAGTTGTAAAATAGGTCAAACACAAAGGTTCAGAGTCCCTACCCACTCCAAATTGTGCTAGATAAAGCTTTATTTTCCATGAGAGACACCTGGTAATCTTGGTTTATTTCTAAGTCCCATAATTTTTCTTGACAGATTTTTAGGTTTTTACCTTTATTGGTAAAATTTCTGAGTGCCTGCTCTGCTAGGCATTGTTGCTGCTTTACTTGAAGCGCTTTTTAAGTACAACTCTGAGGTACAACCCCATTTTACCCATGAGGCACTTACAGCACAGAGAGTAACTTTCCCAAGATAGCAGTCAGTGAAATTCAAACAAGGTAGTGTGTGTTGAGAACTGCTAATACCATCAAACTATAAATGTCCAACAATTAGAGAAAGCTTTGGTAAATATTGGTAGTGTACAAAATAGCCTTGAGAAATAATTTTAAAAAGTGGAAAATTGTGTATGTGGTGCAATTTCACTGTTAATGCCCAGAAAGAAAGGGCATGTGCTAGTGTGTTAGCAGTGATTGCCGTGCGGTGGTAGAATTACTGGTGATTTAACTTGAAGTAGTCAGATCAGATTTATTTAGGGGTGTGGTGTGCAGTGGCTAGAAGGGTAACCCAGGTACCAAGATTGCTAATTAGGCTTCTACTCTTCCCAAACAGCTCTTAGGTTGCTCTATGAAAAAGTACGTTCTTGGCGTTGCTGTGATTTCCTTCCACTGATTGCCACCCATTGATATTCATTCTCTGTGGTCCTCTGCAAAACAAGTCTAATCTCTCTTCCACAAGAAAAAAGGTGAAATATTGAGGCACAGGGCTCTCGTGTTCTCCGTAATCTTATTTCAGGCTAACCATTTCTTCTTATTTCAACTGTTCCTCACAGGATGTGATTTAGAGCCAACTTTAGTGACCTCTGAATTTACTCCACTGCACCTGGATCTTCAGAGTGCCTGACAGAGGTTTCACAGGGCAGGCATGCAGTAAAGATTTGTTGAATGCATAAATGAGCAGGTTTGGTAATGACTTAATTTGGTTGGGTATTGTTCACTTTTTGTGGGCCCTCTTCACCCTTACAGAAAAACCAGAGACTGGCCTTGGACCGCTACCTGCATGGCCAAATCCCTTGAGAGTTTGAAAGCTGCCTGCTTTGCATGACTTCTACATAGGAGATAGTCCTTGTAGGGAACTGTCTTTAATAGTTGGTGCCTTAGAGAGGTGGGGTTTTGGGTGGGCAGAGCAAAGCTCTTCAGTGGTATGAGGAAGGGTGTAACAAAGTGATTTCCTCAGTATCCACAAGAATTGAAGGAAGGAGAAAGGAAGAGAAGGCTGAGCTACTAGGGTTTTTCAAGGGTTACTTTAGAAAATTAAAGGTTCAGTGTGTTGATGTCACTGAGTATATTTGTGTGTAGGATCAAAACTAGATAGGGCCAAAATTAGACCAGATTATTATCTGTCCTGTCAGAACTTTAAAGAACTGACATAGGAAGTGACGAGCTTAATCTAGACGCCATCAACTTAATGTTTAGTTCACTCGGAAATAAGTCAGGACTGGCTTTCTCTTTTTATTAAAAATCCTTTTGTTAAATTCAGCCTACCATGTATGCCAATGGTGACGACTCCCTTGCGCTGATCTGAGATGGGACCTTCTGACATAAAGAAATACATGCTGGGTTCCCTCACAGATGCACTGAAGGCCTATAGAACCGCAATGCCCTTCCCGCCCCTTCAGCACACCTCCCACCCCGTTGTTCCCCGTAGCCCCCCGGACACCTGTCTACTTACACAGGGATCTCTGCCTTCCTGTGAAGTCCGAGAAGCACTGACTTGGGGGAAACGATTGCAGCGTCTCTGGCTCTGGAAGTGCTGGTGCGGACCTCACTGAAGTGGACCCCATCCCAAGAGCCCAAAGGCCACACTTCAGGAAGCTGTGCTCTGGGTCACGATGACCAGCTTCCCCGTCACCTTAGGATGTATACTGTCTGGTTACTTTTTCAGACTCCTTTCCTCAGGCCCCCCATCTCTCCATGGGTGACTCCTCCTGACTAGTGTTCTTGAGGCCCTTTAGCTCACTTAGCCTGGGAGGCTGCCACTCACCTGTTCTATTCTGAAGCCTTTGTTAATTCTGATCAACTTAGTAACAGAACAGCACTAACAAAGAGAAGAGCGAGTTTCTGTTGACAGAGACTGACGAGAGTTGCTGAGGTTTGGAGGGAAGGGAAGAGAGTGAGGAAGTACCTGGGGAAGGGAGGAGAGAGGCTACTTTTAGGAGAAAAAACCATGCCGTCATTCTGCTTGTGTGTTGCAGTGCTTCCTGCGCCGGTATTGCCAGTATCATTCGGAACACATTATAGGACCGGTCAGTGTGGATCCAAGGGCTGCCTCTGAAACTTCTTTTTTCTTCTTAGTCTATTTTATTGATTGTGCTATTACAGTCGTCCCAATATTTTTCTCCCCCTTATCCCCCTCCTCCCTGCACCACCCACCCAACCCTCCAGCATCCCTCCAACTTAGTTCATGTCCTTGGGTTGTTCACATAAGTTCTTTGGCTTCTCAAAAAAAAAAGTTCTCTGGTTTCTCCATTTCCTATACTATTCTTAACATACCCCTGTCTATTTTGTACCTACCATTTATGCTTCTTATTCCCTGTACCTTTCCCCCCATTCTCCCCCTCCCCCTCCCCACTAATAATCCTCCATGTTATCTCCATTTCTGTTTCTGTTCCTTTTCTAGTTGTTTGCTTAGTTGTTTTTTTGTTCTTTAGGTACAGTTGTTGATAGTTGTGAGTTTGTTGTCCTTTTACTGTTCATTTTTTTATCTTTTTCTTGGATAAGTCCCTTTAACATTTCATATAATAAGGGCTTGGTGATGATGAACTCCTTTAACTTGACCTTACCTGGGAAGCACTTTATCTGCCCTTCCATTCTAAATGAAAGCTTTGCTGGATAGAGTCATCTTGGATGTAGGTCCTTGCCTTTCATGACTTGGAATCCTTCTTTCCAGCCCCTTCTTGCCTGTAAGGTTTCTTTTGAGAAATCAGCTGACAGTCTTATGGGAACTCCTTTGTAGGTAACTCTGTGCTTTGCTCTTGCTGCTTTTAAGATTCTCTCCTTATCTTTAATCTTGGGTAACTTAATTATGATGTGCCTTGCTGTGTTCCTCTTTGGGTCCAATTTCTTTGGGACTCTCTGAGCTTCCTGGACTTCCTGGAAGTCTATTTCCTTCCCCAGATTAGGGAAGTTTTCCTTCATTATTTGTTCAAATACGTTTTCAACTTCTTGTTCTTCCTCTTCTCCTTCCAGCACCCCCATGATTTTGATGTTGGAATGCTTGTAGTTGTCTCAGAGGTTCCTAAGCCTTTCCTTATTATTTTGTGTTGTTTCTTCATTCTGTTCTGGTGGATGCTTGCTTATTCCTATTGTTCCAAATCACTGATTTGAGTCCTGGCTTTCTTCCATTCACTCTTCGTTCCCTGTATATTTTCCTTTATTTTGCTTTGTGTAGCTTTCATTTCTTCCTTCATTTTGCGACTGAGCTCAAGCAATTCTGTGAGCATCCTGATTACCAGTACTTTGAACTCTGCATCAGATAGGTTGTCTGTCTCCTTGTTGCTTAGTTCTTTTTCTGGAGTTTTGATCTGTTCTTTCATTTAGGCCATATTTCTTTGTCTCGGTGCACCTGTTACATGATAAGGGGCAGAGCCTTATGTATTCACCAGAGTGGGGCAACTCTCTTTGCTGCATTTTGGCACTCTGTGGGGGAGGGGTCTGAGAGGGAACAATGCCGCTTGCTCCACTCTTGTCCCACTTTCCATTGCTTCCCTCACTTCCTACTAGTGGTTTTCACCTTTCCAGATGCTGATTCGCAGGCGGGTGGGTTTGTGTACATTTTAAGACCCTGTGGGCCCCTTTAACGAACTCTCCTGTGAGGCTGGGAGTTTCTCCTGCTGCAGAAACCAGGGGTTTTGAGTCTTTAGTTTGAGTCTTTAGTTTCCAGCACTGAAACCCTGGGTTTTGCAGTCTGTCTCGTTCCCTGTTGTTCCTCCTGGCTTATCCACGTGCGAATGTGGGATTGCCCACACGGTCCGTGGCCTTGCTGCACACAGGTCCTCTCGGCCCTGGCTGCCCTTGTCCGCCCCTCCTACCAGTCTGGATGAATATTTTTAATTCCTTTGTTGTTGGACTTCCATGCAAATGATTTTCTAGCAGTTCTGGTTGTTTTTTGTTTTTAAATTGGTTGTTATCTTTCTTTTGGTTGTGTGAGGAAGTGAAGCACATCTACCTATGCCTGCATCTTGGCTGGAACTCCCCTGTAACTTCTTACTGTGTGTAATCCTGGTTTCAGAATAGGGTTACTGTAGGTGCGTTCATGATTTTAAGCATTGTAGCAGTGAAAGGAAAGAACAGCATTTTCTTTTAATGATTCATGTTTTTAATTATTTTAAAAATTTATTTGGAAAAAAATTTTTAAACGTATTTTATTATGCTATTACAGTCCCAATATTACCTTTGTCCCCCTCACCTGGTACCCCATTCACTCCAGCAATTTCCAGCCTCCCGCCCTTAGTTCATGTCCATGGGTCGTGCATATAAATTCTTTGGCTTCTCTATTTCCTATACTGTTCCTCACACCCCTCTGTCTTTTTGTGCCTGTTGATTTACGCTTCTTAATCCCTGCACCTTTCCCCCCATTCTTCCCCTTCCCCCTCCCAGCTGATAACTCTCCAAGTGATCTCCATGTCTATGATTCTGTTCTTGTTCTGGTTTGTGGCAGTGATTTCAACACGCATGTTCTGGAATTTACATGTTTC